>JALNQF010000647.1:0-18133 GCA_028456385.1 Ophiosphaerella korrae | reverse complement strand
TTAGTTAAATACTTTTCTAAGAAAATAAAGCTAGTAGAGCTTAACTACCTAATTTATAATAAAGAGATACTAGTAATTTATAAAGTATTTAAATAATAGAGAGTATACTTATAAAGAGTAAAATACTAAACAAAAGTCTATATAGACTACAAGAATCTTATAGGATTTATAATAAATAAAGACTTATTATAACGCTATAGAAGATAGTAGAAGTTCTTATTAATATTTAATTTTAAAGTTATATATATAAAAGGGAAAGATAATTAATTTCTAGATACCTTTAGTAGAAAACTAGACTTATAAGAAGAAGTAAACACTACTAGTATAGTTCTAATTAAGAACAAAGATAGATATTTAGTCCTAAATATACTAAAAATAGCTATAACACTTAAGAGAAAGAGTAGCGAGCTAGATAAATAGATTTAGAAAGAAACAAGAAAAACCTCTAAAGAAACAAAGAAACTTAAAATCTAAGAAGGCTTTATATAAGCCTATAGAAGAATATATATTCTAAGAAAAATATAAAGAGAATTTATATAATAGTTTTATAAACTACTAGTATATAGATATTAAGGAATTACTAAAATACTAGATAGACTACTAAGAGTTTATTATATCCTAAGAGTAATATAACTAGTAATAGAAGTACTACGAGACTATATAAAATACTATAGATATAAGTATAGTAGATACGCACTATATAGGATATTATAACTAATTAAAGTACTAGAAAGACTTTAGAGAGTTATTATAATAGATTTTATTACAAAACTACCTAAGTTAAAAGACTTAATATTAGGAGTTAAAACAATAGAATCCTAATAATAGTAGATAAACTTATAAAGTACTTATACTTTAGACTATATAAAAAAAAAAGTAGAATAGAGGTTACTATATACTAGGTCCTAGGAACTATAATTAGCTAATATAGACTACTAAATAAAATTATTATAGATAGAAACGTAAGATTTATAGTAAAACTATAAGTAATAATAATAGTATAATTAGGAATTAAATACGTAATATTAATAGTATACTACTTATAGATAGATAGATAATTAGAACGTATAAATTAGATAGGAGAATAATACCTAAGATACTACCTTAATTATAACTAAAACAATTAGGTATAGTTACTACCTATAGTATAGTTAGTATACAATAGTGTAAAGAACGTAGTAATAAAAGTATTACTTTTTTTTTTAAACTATAGATTTAACCCTAATATATACAAAATACTAAGAGTTAAAGTATCTTAGTTTCTAAGAGATAAAAACCTTACTAATAGACTTAAAGATATACATAATTAATTAAGATAAGACGTAGAGTTTCTATAAAATTATATAATAAAATATTATAATAAAAAATATATAAAAGGACTCTAATTTAAAGAAGAGGAAAAAGTATAGTTACTATAAAGAAATATTAAAAGTAAGTAATTAAGTTTAAAACTAGATTATATTAAGATAAGACTATATAAAGTAGAGAAAGAAGTTATACTAGTTATATTTAAATTAAGACTACTAAGTAAAATAAGGATATACCTAATATTCTATATAGTACTACTAGAAAAGGTACTATAAGACGTAGAACTACTAGTGTATAAAGTAGATATATATAGAGAACAAAAAGAATAAAAAGTTAAGGAAATCCTAGTATACTAGTTCTATAATAGTAGGAACTACTATTTAGTAAAATAGATAGGAATAGATAAAAAAAGATAACTATAGGAAGAAATATAGGAACTAGAAGATAACCTTAATTACCTTAAGAAACTAGAGAAGTTCTAAAGTTAAAACCTTTTAAGCTACTTTATAGTAAATTAAAAAAATCTATAATACTACTAATAGATAGAGAGGTAATAAGAGTATTTAATATACTAAGAACTATAGTAGCCTCTACTATATTATCTAGATCTACTTTAGCCTCTATTATATAAAACTATTTAGATAACTTAGTATTATTATAAGCCTTTAACTTACGTAAACGCTTAATATAGGAATAAAGCTCTACTAGCTTATAAAGAGTTAACTTATACTTAGCCTTAGTTATAGTAAGCTATAATAATAGTTTCTCTTAAGCTTTATTAATAGCTCTCCCTATATAACTTAGAAGATAGAGACTACGTAGAAATTAAATACTTATACTCTAATAGGGAAACTTTAGAGGAAATATATTTATATTAAATATTAGCAAGAATATATTTATTATAATATTTACTATCCTTTAAGGATATAAGGTATAAAAGACTTAACAAAGTATAATAATAATAGAGAAATATTTTAACCTTATTATAAACAATATAAGCTACTAGAAGAAGTTTATTACGTTAGGAACGCGATAATATAGAGAGTAACAAGGAACTAGAAATTAATAAAGAAACTAGATAGATAACCTTAGCTCTAGGATAGAGAAACAAAAATCTATTTAGAAGAGGGGATAGTGTTACGATAGTAATAAGAGTAATTAGGATAGAACTAATTAGCCTAGATATACCTACTATTAAAATATAAGACGAGTAGGGTAATAACTTATAAAATAATAGTCTTAGCTAGAAAGCTAATTATAATATAGATACGTAATAAATTCGTAAATTTATAATTTTAGTAAATACAAAGTTATAAAGTAAGATGTTACGAGATGCGAGCTTAGGAATAAGTAGGAGATAATTATTAATTAAAGAGCTATCTAAGCTAGGCTACTTATATATAGTAGAGTAGCTCGAACAGCTTGTATAGCTTACTTACTACTACAGGCTTACCTAAATTATATAGAGTAAAGCTCTAACTTATAATATACCCCCTAGGTAAGCTGCGCAGTAGAGCTATTTAATAAGTTTCGTAGTAGTTATCTAAACTTAGTTGAAAATACCTTTACCTGCGATTCTATTTGTTTTAGGCTTATACGTAGGTGCTAAGCGCTTATACGCTGCGCGCAGTATATTTAGAGTTTTCTTAGCCTCGTAAACTCTTTAGTAACTATTATTATAGCTATCGTAAGTTACTATTTTTAAAGCTTTTAAAGCTTACTTTTTATATTAGTAATTGTTGCACTAACTTGTTCTTGTAGAGTAAAGCTAAGAAAGCTACTTGCGCTTGTATATCTTGCTCCTGCACTACCTCTAAAGCTACTACTACTACTACTACTACTACTACTACTACTACTACTAAGAAGAAGAAGAAGCGTACTAAAAAGACTCTAGTGCTGTAGACGCCCTCGCCCTTACTCTCTTATACTTCCTCTCTTAAGGGGGTTGTAAGTACTCTCTATAAGGAGCCCTACCTCTACTACACTCGTAGCGCGTTAGCGGGCTACTCTAACAGGAGCTACTATAACTCCTTTAGGGAGGGGGTTTAGCGTTATGTACGCTATACTACTAGTAGCTACGGCTGCGTTCCTATATAAGTTAATTTAAAAATTTTACTCTAGCTCTTTAATTTGCTACTTTAAGAGCTACTCTAGCTCTTTATCTAATATTAGTTAACTAACTCGCATTATAGCTCTAAGATTGCTTACTACGCTACTATTACCTTTGTTACTACCTAGGCCTATAAGGCTCTAGAGAGGGAGCTTAAAGCTCTCTAAAAGACTTTTCGTGTACTACTTAGCGAGGTTATAGAGGAGACTCTAGGTCCTTAGACTCTTCTACTACTCTTACCTCTACCTCTACCTTAGCCTACGCCTATACCTACACCTACTACTACTACTACTCCTACCTCTACCTATAATCTTACTACTACTACGCTTGCTAATGCTGCCTTTACAATAGGGGCTATTACTACTCTACTAGCTAGGGACGCTTAAGCTAAGGAGGCTTTTACGCGTCGTCTACGCGTAAAGGCGCTTTTTAATAAGTTTATTAATCTTATATTTTAAATAGATACTCTATTTTAAGCTTAGCTCTAAGCTTTAGCTCTACGCTTTAGCGCTTTAATTTAAAGACTTCTTTATAGCTCTATACTCTACTTTTATAATTCTTATAACTTAAGCTTAGCTTATATATCCTTAAGGTTAAGGTAAGCTTTAAATCTCTTAAACTACTACTCTAAGAGGTGCTTAGTTAGGCTATCTACTAGTATCTCGCTCGTTAGCATATAAGAGACTTAAAATAAGCCTCTAGTATACTCTTGTCTTAGCTATATATTCTATATATCTACGTAACGTAAGTGCGTTGTTACTCTCTTATTTTTACTTACGACAAGTCTAATTGTTTGCTAATTATTGTAGAAGATTATCTAAGTAGCTCCTAGGTCTAATATAAGCTCTTAAAAGAGCCTTTTTAGTACTATTACCTCTTTGCTTACGTGCTCGAGCGCGAGTAGCTTGGCTTTAGTAGTAGAGGTAGTTACTATAGCTTATTGCGCTACTTTCTATATTACTACTCTACTAAAGAGTATTATAATATAGCTATAAGATAAGCAGCGCGTTACTAGATTATTAGTAAACGACGCGTCTCTATATATAAGTAGCTTAGTGTCTTACTACTTACTATCTTGCTACTCGCTATCTTGCTACTAGCTATCTTACTACTTGCTATACTAGACTAATAGGTACTAAGTTCTATATAGGTAAATAATAACTTAGTTTACTACTTTAAGATACTTTTAGCTTGGATTTGTAAGATATTAAGAGAGCTTAGTAGCTATAAATGCGACGTCTAGTCGCACTATTATTGCTGTGTACAAGATAGATCCTACTTGCTCTTAGTAGTCCTTGATTTTACGCTTTAAGGCCTCTCCTTTACTTAGCTACAGCTCTTCTACTAGTAATAGAGTTACTAGAAAGCTTAGAGAGCTTGCAAGATCGAACTTTTTTACTATCTTATTAATATACTTATTATAGACGAGCGTAATAGTCCTATCTAGCTAACTCTGTATTACTTGTACGCCTAGGAACTAGCTTACTAGGCCTTTGTCTTCTATATTATAGGCTTGTTTAATTTTCTTAACGATTTAGTAAGCTTCTAATTAGTAGATTTTGTAATATATTACTAATATATTGTTAACGTAGAAGAGAAGGAGTATTTTACGCTCCTTATTGTAGAATAAGTACGGCTCTTCTTTTAAGACTATAAGACTAGCTTGTTTAAGCGTTCTTAAGAGCTCCTTATACTAGAGGAGTGGCGAGTCTTTAAGGCTATACAGCGCTTAATTGAGCTTAACGCACTTACTAGCTACTTTGAACCTATCTAGGAGCTTGTAGATAACTACTAGTTAATAATCTCTGTGTGCGTAGAGGAAAGCTCTAATAACGTTATACTAAGCTACTTCTAGGTCGAACTTAGCTACAATTGCTATTGCGGTTTAAAACAAGCGCGCTGCTAACGTAGTAGCGTAAGTTAATTGTATTAAATCGATTATTTAGAGGTCTCCGCGTACTACAATCTAAGCTTTATACTTAAGAAAGTAGCTATCTTAGTTAAGTTTGTATGTAAAAACCTACTTTAGAGGTAGTAGCTAATTGCTTAATTACGAGCGCTCTATCTCCTCCTAGGTGCTAGCTACTAGTAGCGTATTAATCTCTTTCTAAGCTGCTTATTTAAAGAGCTGCCTATACAGGTGCGTGTGTAGGTGCTTCTAATTTTATAGTAGTAGTAAGAGCTTATCTTAATGTAGATAAGCTTATAGTTATAGCTTAAGCTAAGTAGCTGCTGCGATTACAGCGTTTACTACGGCAAGCTCTATATTTAGGTTACGGTCTATTAGTACTCGTAGGAGTAGCTCGTCTAGTATACTACTCTATTTGCTCTACTTAGGTTTATATAATAATAAGTAAGCGCTCGAGCTTCTAGCGCTATCGTCTAGCTTGTTGTTTTAGAGTCTTTAGCTTAATCGCGTTAGCGCTAGCTATTGCTAGCGTGTGCGCTACTAATAAGCTCTAACTATATTATTTAGAGCTATATAAGATGCGGCTACTTAATAAAAGATAGTATTTGCTTTATTTAGAGCTGTAGAAGCTATAGCTACTTAAGGAGAGGTAGTTCGATAAGTAGTAGTTTAATTTAAACTCTTATCTATTAGCTACTCTAAGGCGCTCGCTTCTCTAGTTAATTGTAATTCCTAGGAGCTTTTAGATACTTTGCTGTATTGATTTCTATAATTAATATTAGCACCTATGTACTAAACTCCTCTAGGTTTAAGTGTTTACTCTAGAGTTCGAAGGCCGCTAAGCTTAGGTTACTCTATATAGATTCTATGTAGTTTACTAGCTAAGCTTACTACCTATATAGGGTCTACTCCTTGTTTTACTAAGATAGCTAGCTAGCTAGCCTAGCTTTTAGTATTACGTAGAGCTCTACCCCCTAGATTCTACTCTAGGTGCTTGCCTTACTAGTAGCTTTCTAGGATTTAAGCTGCTTCGCGGAGCTAGTTATATATATTATCCTAGGTCTCTCTTACGTCGCGCGTTACGTCTTTATATAATACGTTAACGAGTTTTTAAATCTCTAGCTTTAGGAGCTCTTAATAAGCTTTACTCCTTTTGTTGTAGAAGAGCTACTTATTAAATGTTACGTTGCGCGTTGTAATTACCTAATCTAATTCTAGAACCTATATCCTATATATATTAGATACTCTATATCTTACTAGATATCTAATATAGCCCTAAGGGCTTATTTTAAAGCCTCTCTTGTTGCGCCTAGCTACTCGCTCCTTGTTAAGTAGATATACGCAGTAGCTATAGGCGTATACTCTACTCTAATCTAGCTAAAGGTCTGCTGTAGTAGCTCTTACTTGCTTAAGCTAATAGTATCTAAAGTACTATCTAAACTAGCTATTAAGTACTATATTAAGAGCTTGTATATTATAAGCGTAGCTTAGGCTTATATTATATAGCTACGTAGCTACCTCTACTATCTCTAGCTAGAGCCTTTCTAGTAGGTTAGCGCTTATCCTTATCTTAATTACTTTTGTTATTATTTCTTAACTAGCTCTCTTAGCTCTTCTATTTAGCTCGTGCGTATATACTAGAGTGCTCTTAACTATAATCTCTTCTTGTTTAGCCTAAATCTAGAAGCGCGTCTTACCTCTCTATAGGAGCGTTACTACTTTATTATCTTACTAGAGTACGTACGTATAGAGCTTATAGCACGTTAGTAGCAGCTTTGCAAAGCTTTTAAATACTCTTATTATCTCTTAGAGCGTTTTACCTTATAATAAGTAGGTATAGAGCTTACTACTATACTTGTACTTAAGTAGTATAGTCTAAACTTCTCTAAAGTAGCTAGTAGGTATATTAAATAGGTCCTACGCTACTCGCTAGTATAGGCGTAGGGCTCTCTCTCTAGGCTGCCTTAAGATAACTTACTTAGCGTAGGCTATTAAGTAATACTCGTACTTAATACGCGCTATCCTATTAATACGCATGTTTCTCGCGCTTGTTACTAGCGCTCGCAGTACTTCTAGTCTAAGATAACTAGCTCTAGCGTACTAGAGCTCCTCTAAGTTGCTTCTAGGCGTTATGCGCTATAAGTTAAGCCGTTAATTAACTTAATTACCTTAAGTTACGCTTATAATAGTTAGATAAAACGTAATAGGCTTATATTTAATAAAAGTAAGATTATATTTACGTATTAGCGTCGCTAGTATAATACTCTCTACTAGCGTTCCTACTCTTAGAGTTGCGTTAAAACCTTAATACTAAGCTCTAGCTTACTATAATCAAGCTTTAGATACTATATTAACATAAAATCCTTTAACTACTACTACTTTATAAAGTATAAGATTCTCTATACGCTTACTATAAGCTCTATTTAGAGCGTTCTTAAAGACTTAAGTACCTTTACTAAGTATTAGAAACGCTTATATACTTACCTCTACGTAGCTTACGCCTTTTACTCTTATAAAGGAGCCTAGTTCTATAAGACTTATTAAGTTAACTAAGTAGAGAGTAGCTCTATTGTCGAGTATAGTACTCTTAGAGAGTAACTAAGTGTTAAAATCTAGCGTTAAGTAGGCTCTAGGTGCTAGCTTAATAAGTTTACCTAAGTCGATAAGTATGCCTAGGTCGATAAGTACTGCGTTTAGCTAGCCTAGGTAGACTAGAGCCTTTAATTTAACTAACTCTAAGCTAGCTTTAACTAGTTCCTATAAGGAACTAGCCTACTTTTAAGTTACTAAGGTTTTAACTACTACAAAGCGCGGCTTATCTAAACAAGCCTATATTTTCGCCTTTCTATTATCGTCTATTTTAAATAGATTACTAGTAAGCGCTACTTATACCTATCTATAATCTTATAGCTTCTAGTAGTAAGCTTAGCTATATAGGTAGTTGTATTTTAAGTTAGTACTTAAGCTTAAGCTTAGCTTAGATTCTCTAAACGTTATAAATACGCTAGCTCCTTAATTAGTAGTTTAGAGCTTGTGCTCCTATAATAGAGCTAAGTAGATACTACTAATTTGCCCTAGCGTAAGTACCTTTAAGCTAAGGACTAAGCTCTAGATTACTAATTAGCTTATTATCTAAGCCTAGTCTAGAGCTAGCTTTAGCGTTAACGCTTCTAGGAAATCTTATACTACGAGCTTACCTATTACCTCTGTAATATTATACGCGATTGCACGCTAATATAGGCGTAGCTACTTATCGTACTAGAGCTTTAGCAATTATCGTCCTTAGCGAGCCTTCTATAGATAGGCTTAGTATTAAGCTTAGATAAGATTACTAGCGCTAGTATTAGATAGGGCTAGTAAGCTCTTTAGCGTTTAGACAAGCTCTTATAACGTAGCTTTATTATTTATAAGTAGAGTTATCTTAGCTATTACTAGATAGCTTAGATTAACTATAGCGTTTACCTAAGCGCTTAGAGCTCTAAGGCGTACTATTCGCGATACCTAGGTATCTTTTATAGCCTAGTATTTCTCTATTACAAGCTTGTAAGTAGCTACCTCTTCTACTATTACTAGGCTCTTTAGTTTAGGTTAAACTAGTTTGTTAGCGTAGATATTAGGGACGTTATTAGCTTCTAGATTAACTAGCTACTAGATACCTAGCTTAAGAGCGTTGTAATAGAGTTGTATAAACTATACTAGCTATTATAAGCGCTTGTTAAGTAGAGTAGTACCTTTATTAAGTAGAGTAATCTTGCTATAGAATATTGTAAGCGTTTAAGTAATAGATAAGATAAGATAGGATAGGATAGGAGTATACTAAGCTTGCGATCTCTTGCTATAGTGTATAGGATAGAACTATTAAGTAATTTTTAGCGCTAGGCTTATAACTATTGCAAGATACAAGCTTAGAAATAAGTAGGAGATAATTATTAATTAAAGAGCTATCTAAGCTAGGCTACTTATATATAGTAGAGTAGCTTAAACAGCTTATATAGCTCGCTTACTACTACGAGCTTACCTAAATCATATAGAGCAAAGCTCTAACTTGCGACATAAGATACGTAATAAATTTATAAATTTGTAATCTTAGTAAATATAAAGTTACGAAGTTGCTAAGAATATATTAAGTATATAGTAGTAGTAATACGTATTATTAGGATAGTATTAGTAATCTAATCTCTAACCTAGAACGCTAATACTTAACATTATATACATAAATTAACTATTATTTATAGTTATTACTAATTATAATATAAGCCTTTGTTATTACTTTCTAATCTACTAATACTTTAATAGTTACCTATAGTTAACCTAGGTAACCTTATTTTAATAGGTTTTATAGATTTATAGTTAGTAAAAAGATTATACTTTTTATAATAGTATATATCTTTTATAGCCTATAGTAAAGAGTTTAATAGGAGTTACTATAGTATATAAAGTATATAATAATTAACTATAATAATAATATAGTAATTAATTAATTATTCTACTTATTCTATCTACTATATTTTTTACTAGTTTATATATCTATATCTATAGAGCTTATTAAAGTCTCTTAGTTTAGAGAGTAGAGATCTACTTATTTCTATTATATAGTTAAGCTAGCTTAATATAGTTATTTAATAGTACTAATTCTATATAGTTTATCTATAATACTATAAGCTATTAGATATTAGCTTTACTAGTTATATTAGCTATATTAGCTATACTAGCTATACTAGCTATAATCTTAGATATAGTCTTAAATATTCTTATAATAATACTTTTATCTAGAAGTAGATAACTAAGTTTAACTTTAGATTACCTATAAATCTAATAACTCTAAGCTCTTTTTTAGCTATCTATAAGCTAAAATATTATATTATAGGCCTAGTAGGTAGTAGGCCTTACTAAGTAAGATATTCTATATAGTATAGAAGCTCTTATTCTTATTATAAATAGAAAGTATATTAATTTTTACTAGAGGTAGCCTATAAAGTTAATATACTCTTATATCTCTAAATAAGTATTATAAGCTTAATACTATACTTTCTTATAATTTCTATATAAATAAGTTTTTTACTAAACTTTAATAATTCTATAGCTATAAGTATAGCTTCTATTAGATATATATTAGTAGTAATATTATATATTAAAGTTTTAATATTATATAAAAAGATCTAGTATTAAGCTATTAGTTATATTAAGAGTTAAGCTACTCTACTAAATTTAATTAATTAGCTTTAATATATAATATCTATCTTAAAATAGATTTCTAAGAATATACTATATAATTAGCTATTAGTAATTTTAAAAATAAAGTCTTTATAAGTTAATATACTACTTATAAAGCCTAGAGTATCTTATATAGTAAGCTTTAAAGTAGACTAGTAAGGTAATAATAATCTAGCTTAGCTTATTAATACTAGTAGTAATTAAGCTTAGATTAAAAAAAGTTTCTAGTAAAGTAAATTATTAATAAAGACTTATATACCTAATCTCTATCTTATACCTATATATAAGAGATAGTTAATTAAATCCTCTATATAAATAGTAATAATAAGCCTCTAAGTAAAGATTATATCTTTAGCTTTATAATATATTAATTATATATTATATTTATAGTTAGCTAGTTAATTAAGACTACTTAAATAGAATTAGCTAACTTAGAAGTTTTTTATATATTTATTAAGCTCTTTAAAGAGGTTCTAATCTAATATAATATAATATTATTAGATATTTAGAATATAGATAAGATTAGAGTAGTCTTAAGTATATATACTAACTCCTAGGTACTTACTAGCTTAAGTAAGAAGATAGCTTATAATAAGACTTTAGGTAATTATAAGTAGGTATTAGTTCTAGAGATAGTATTAGCTACTAGCTAGAAGATTTACTATCTATTTATCTTTAAGAGTAAATATCTTTATACTATCTAGTTTCTATCTAAGTATATACTAGATTAGATTTATACTATATTAAAGAATATGTAAATATTAAATAAGATTAAATTAAAGTAGTTAGAAGAGATTTTTATCCTAGAGATAGACTTAAGTTAAAGGAAGTACTAGCTCTTACTTCTAAATAAATATAACACTTATATTAATATTATATTTATATAGCTTTATAAACTATATAAAATTATCTCTTTTTACTACTTAGCTTATACTATCTATATCTTTTAGCTTTTTAATCTTATCTATTTCTTTATAGTTAAGCCTAGTTACTATTATTATAGTAGTATATACTTAATACTCTCTTAGAACCTAAGTAACTATTAGTTTATAATAGTAAAATCTAGATTAGAAACTCTTAGTTTATAGTATTATTTCTTTCTATACTAAGTAAATATACTTATATATATTTAATACTCTTCTAACCTCTAAGAGTTTATTAACTTATAAGTAATATAGTATAACTTTATAAACTAGATATCTATTATCTAATAGTATATTAGATTATAGTTATAGAATATAGAAATTTATTAATTCTAAGTATTAGAGTTTATAGTCTACCTATATAACTATTTATCTTTTCTACTCTTTTTTTTATAAACTTTTAGTACTTAATTCTTCTTTATAACTATCTATTTTCTTTTTATATAAACTAAATATTATAGTTATTTACTATATACTTCTTTCTCTCTTAAAAGCTTAATTCTATTAAACTTTAGTAAAAATCTTTCTAATACTTTAAAAACTTAAGTAGTAATTTACTATCTAACTTTAAGATTCTTTAGTAGTAACTAGTTAGAAGATAGATAGTAAGTTTTATTTTTAAAAGTAGTAGTTAATTAGAGGCTTACTTAGTAATTTCTAGAATAAAGTTTAAGAGTTTATATATACTTTCTATAATATAGTATATACTCTCTTCTCTAATTATTTATTATTTTTCTTCTATATATTTTAATTTTAAAGTATACTATTACTACTTTTATAGTAGTAATTTATTAATTAGAAGTATATTAGTATAGTAAAATAGGTATAGAGTAAGCTTATACTTCTAACTTACTAGAAAAAGATCCTATTAAGGTCTACTAATATACTAACTATATATTAGTAAAGTAAAGAGTTTAGTTCTTAAAGATAAAGTAAGATTAAGAGTATATTACTTAATAGACTATAAAGTATTTAATATTATAAGTTATAGGTATTTATTACCTAGATTTATATATAATATTCTTAAGAGTATACTTAGTTATACTTAGTATTTAGTTATAGCTAAGTAGTACTAATTTCTAATTACCTTACTTAGTTATACTTAGTACTTAGTTATAACTAAGTACTACTAATTACTAAGTATATTATATAATCTATATTATACTTAGTTCTCTTTATAGAGAGGCTAATATATTAGAAGAGTAGAGCTATAATAAATAGCTTAAAGAAAAAAAAGTAATTAGTAAAACTATATAATAGATATATAAACTAAAGCTTATAAAAGATAAGTATATATAGATATACTAAGTAGAGTAACTTATAAGAAAAAATAATATTAACTTTATAGAAGCTATTATAATAGAAAGATTATACTAAAATAGTAGAAGAGAATATTATTAAAATATTATAATATACTCTTACTTAGAAAAAAAAGTACTAATAGTTTAGAATTACCTAGACTTTAACTAAGATAATAAAGAGCTAGAGGGTAAGAAACGTAATAACTATATAGAAGATACTAAACTAAAGTCTTTAAGATATTATATACTACTAGAAACTCTAATACTTTAGTATAAAGATATAATAGTATAAGATAGATTTATAAGAGAAATCTAGTAACTAGTAGATAGCTACTACTTAATTAAATATTAGTAAGATAAAGAATATATTAACTAGAGCTTTAACTATAGACTATAACTAGTACTATTTATAGAAAATAGTTAATAACTACTTAAAACTTAATTAGATAGACTATTAATATAAATCCTATAATATTAGTTATATTATAAGAATTTAAACTATCTACTAATATTATAGATAAGATACTTTTAGAATAAATATCTTATATACTATTTAGATAGAATAAATATAGACTACTTTCTATAATAAATATAAAAAGATAGAGTATAAATAATACTTATAGAAAAAATAAAAAGTAGGATTTTTTCCTAGAGCTATAACTAGAGATAAAAATATAAATAATATATTAATTAATAGACGATATATATATATATACTATAGTAGTAGTACTTATAAGATAAGTGTAAATAATATAAAGAAGCTAAGATACTATATAGAATATGTCTTTTTTAAGTAAGTATTTAATAAATAGAGCTATAATACTATTAGTATAGAAAAACTTATTAAATTCTTAGTTATAGTAAGAAAATAATATATAAAGGTATTATTAGATTTAGAATTATTTATAAACTTTATAGTACTAAATATAGTATAATAAGTAGAACTTATACTTATAAAGAAATAGTAATTCTATTAAGTTTATATTGTAAATAGAGAAGTTATACTAAGAGAACTAGTAGTAATATATAAAATAACTATAATACTTACTATCTAAAGAAGAGCTATAAAAGTATACTTAGATATCTTAGTCTTAACTAGTAAAGATATTATATTAGGACTACTATAGTTATAAGAGTTTAATCTTAAAGTTAATTAGAAATATTAGACTCTTTTATAAAAGGACTATAAAGATATATATAGATCTAAGCCTATATATTAATAGTATTTAATTATAGATAAAAAGATAATTTATAAATTAACTACTTTATATAAGATATATAGTATACTTATAGTTAACTCTATAGATACTAACTAGATATTAGGTTATAAAGTAAAAGTAATAAAAAAATATATAACTCCTAATATCCTATAATAGTATATAGAGTTTAGTTACTTCTTTATAGAAGAAATAGAAGTAAAAGATACTTTACTAAAATATTAATCTTAGAATTATAAAATTATACTATAGAAAGAGAAAAAACTAACCTCTAGACTTATTTATAAACTATTAGATAAAGAGCTAAAGATATTTAAAGACTATATTAAGAAGAATATAGTAAGAGATTATATATAATAATTAATATTACTAGTAAGCTACTTTATATTATTTATACTAAAGAAATAAAAGCTACTTTAAGTATTATAAAAATAGAGCTTAGAGTAAATAGCTAAGCGCTAAAAGCTTAGAGTAAATAGCTAAGTACTAAAAGCTTAGAGTAAATACTCTTTACTAAATACTTAGAGTATCCTAAGAACTATTAATTAGATATATAGATAGTATAAATATAGAGTAAGAAGAAGTAGTCTCTAGTACTCCTTTAGTATATAGTTTAGCTCTCTCTTAGAGAGAAATAATAATAACTTATCTCTTAGTTATTTTTAAGCTTATTTTTCTATTATAGTTATAAGCCTAGTACTTTAAATTATAGTATAGTCTTCTCTACTACGTATATAGAGTAAATAGAAAATATAAGTTTAGTTACTTTATTTTTTTCTTTTATTTTTTAAAGAAAATACTATTTATATAATAGAAGAATAAGTAATTCTTACTTATACTAGTAAGTATATCCTAAAGAAACGCTCTATATAGCTAGAATAGTATAGATAGCTTTAATTTAATACTCTTAATAGAAGAATATAAGATAAAATAAACTTAGATAATAAGAGAAAAATAAGAATTCTATATAAGTAGAAACTAAAGTAACTAAACCTTCTATTAGTAGTAAGTAACGCTAAAGCTATAGAGTTTTATAAGACTTAGGTTATAGATTATAGAGTAGACTCTATACTTTAGCTTATAAAAACTACTTAAATTAATAATATATAGATATAGATTAATTCTATAGTTAACTTATAACTTTTTAGCTTAGTAAAGATAATACTTATTAAGAAAAAGAATATAATAATCTTAGCTCTACTTATAATACTTAAAGATAAATTTACTCTAATAAAGATAGTTATAAAAAGTATAATAGGCTACTTACGTTAACTACTAGTAGCTATTAGGGTATTAGTAGATTAAGAGTTAATAGTAAAGCTTATATAGATAATCTATAATAACTAATATTAATAGAAGATATTTTGCAATTGTCTTGTATTAGCGTTCTATAGTTAAAGGATTAAATTACTAATACTATCTTAATAATACGTATTACTACTAACTATATAGTAATAATATCTTAGCAGCTTTATTACTTTATATTTACTAAGATCGTAAATTTATAAATTTGTTATATAATAGCTTCGCAACTTTATATTTACTAAGATTGCAAATTTATAAATTTGTTACGTATCTATATTGTAGTTAGCTTCCTAGTTAAACTTATTATCTTATAAGTTATTACCCTACTTATCTTATACTTTGTTAGTAGCTAAGTATAGACTAATTAGTTCTATCTTAGTTTCCCTTATTACTACTATAATACTATTCCCTCTTCTACGTAGTCTCTTATTTCTCTATACTAGCGCTAAGGTTATTAGTCCTATGTCTTTGTTAATCTTTAGTTCCTTATTACTCTCTATACTATCCTAGTCCTAGCGCAATAAACTTCTCTTTATAGCTTGTATTATTTATAATAAGGTTAAGATGTTCTCTTATTATTATTATACTAAATTAGGTCTTTTTTACTTTATATCTTTAAATAATAGTAAACACTATAATAAGTATATTCTTACTAATATTTAGTATAAATATATTTTTTCTAAGGTTTTACTTATAGAGTGTAAGTGTTTAATTTCTATATAGTCTCTTTCTACTAAGTTATATAGGGTAAGCTATTAATAGGGCTTAAGTATAATTAGTATTATAGCTTACTATAGCTAAAGCTAAGTGTAAGTTAACTCTTTATAAGCTAGTAAAGCTTTATTCTTGTATTAAGCGTCTTTGTAATATAAAGGCTTATAATAACGCTAAGTTATCTAAATAGTCTTGTACCTTAGAGGCTAAATTAGATTTAGATAATATAGTAGAGGCTACTCTAGCTCCTATTATATTAAGCGCTCCTATTACCTCTCTATCTAGTAGTAGTATTGTTAGTTTTCTTAACTTGCTATAAGGCGTTCTAGAGGGTTTTAACTTTAGAACTCCTCTAGTTTCTTAGAGTAATTAAGGTTATCCTCTAGTTCCTATATTTCTTTCTATAGTTATCTTTTTTTGTTTATTCCTATCTATTTTACTAAGTAGTAGTTCCTACTATTATAGAACTAATATACTAGGATTTCTTTAACTTCTTATTCTTCTTATTCTCTATACGTGTCTACTTTATACACTAGTAGTTCTACATCTTGTAGTACCTTTTCTAGTAGTACTACGTAGAATATTAGATATATCCTTATTTTACTTAGTAGTCTTAATTTAAATATAACTAGTATAACTTCTTTCTCTACTTTATATAGTCCTATCTTAATATAGTCTAGTTTTAAGCTTAATTATTTACTTTTAATATTTCTTTATAGTAACTATACTTTTTCCCCCTCTTTAAATTAGGGTCCTTTTGTATATTTCTAATTATAATATTTTTTTATACAATTTTATAGAAACTCTACGTCTTGTCTTAATTAATTGTATATATCCTTAAGTCTATTAGTAAGGTTTTCTCTTCTTAGAGACTAAGATGTTTTAATTCTTAGTATTTAGTATATATTAGGGTTAAATCTATAGTTTACAAAGAAAGGTAATACTCTTATTACTATGTTCTTTACGCTATTATATGCTAACTATACTATAAGTAGTAACTATACCTAATTATTTTAGTTGTAATTAAGGTAGTATCTTAGGTATTATTCTACTATCTAATTTATACGTTCTAATTATCTATTTATCTATAGATAGTATACTATTAACATTATATATTTAATTCCTAATTATACTATTATTATTCTCTATAGTTTTAATATAAATCTTACGTCTCTATCTATAATAATTTTATCTAGTAGTCTATATTAGCTAATTATAGTTCCTAGGATCTAGTATATAGTAACTTCTATCCTACTTTTTTCCTTATATAGTCTAAAGTATAAGTACTTTATAAGTTTATCTACTATTATTAGGATTCTATTATACTTAACTCCTAATATTAAGTCTTTTAACTTAGGTAGTTTTATAATAAAATCTATTATAATAACTCTTTAAAGTTTTTCTAGTACTTTAATTAGTTATAATATTCTATATAGTATATATCTACTATACTTATTTCTATAGTATTCTATATAGTCTCTTAGTACTTCTATTACTAGTTGTCTTACTCTTAAGATATAATAATCTCTTAGTAGTCTATTTAGTATTTTGTTAATTCTTTAATATCTATAAACTAGTAGTTTGTAGAACTATCGTATAAATTCTCTTTATATTTTTCTTAGAATATACGTTCTTCTATAGGCTTGTGCGAGGCCTTCCTAGATCTTAAGTTTTTCTAATTCTTTAGAGGCCTTTCTTGTTTCCTTCTAAATCTATTCGTCTAGCTTACTACTCTTTCTTTTAAGTATTGCAGCTATTTTTAGTATATTTAAGACTAAATATCCTTCTTTGTTCTTAATTAGAACTATACTAGTAGCGTTTATTTCTTCTTATAAGTCTAGTTTTCTACTAAGGGCGTCTATAAATTAGTTATCTTTCCTTTTTATATATATAACTTTAAAGTTAAATATTAATAAGAACTCCTACTATCTTATATAGCGTTATAATAAGTCTTTATTTATTATAAATCCTATAAGATTCTTATAGTCTATATAGACTTTTATTTAGTATTTTACTCTTTATAGGTATACTCTCTATTATTTAAATACTTTATAGATTACTAGTATCTCTTTATTATAAATTAGGTAGTTAAGCTCTACTAGCTTTATTTTCTTAGAAAAGTATTTAACTAA
>JALNQF010000646.1:0-18151 GCA_028456385.1 Ophiosphaerella korrae | reverse complement strand
CTACTACTATTATAGATAAGATATTACTATAATAACTACTTTACTTACTATTCTAATAAGATAGGATCTAGATATTTTCCTTATAAGAGATCTAGATATAAATAGAACTAAGAGGAGTATATAAAGATAATATATAAATAATACCTATAAGATAAGTAAGAAGCTAAGTACTTTCTAAGTATAATAGAGAAAGAAGTAAATATAAGTAAGATACTTATAAACAACTAATATATTAATATAATCTAGTAAACTTATATACTAGAAAAGTATAAACAATATAAAGAGATTAAGATACTCTAAAGATTCTAGTAAAAGATAAATAAAGATTATAAGATTAAGTTTTTTTTAAGTAAATAGCTAATACTAGATATATATCTAGAATCTATAGCGCTATTAATACTAAAAGACTTATTAAACTCTTAGTAAAGATAAAAAGAGAAGAAATAAAAGTATTAGTAGATTTAGAGTTATTTATAAACCTAATTATACCTAAAGTAGTAAAATAAGTAAGACTCTAACTATAAGTAAAAAAGATACTATATCTAATCTATATTATAAATAGATAACTAATACTAGGAAACCTAATAGTTAGTAATAAAGTAACTATAGAGATTATTATTTAAAGATATAGTATAAAGATTACTCTAGACGTCTTAGTTTTAGCTAATAAAAATATTATACTAAGACTCTTATAGCTATAAGAGTTTAATCCTAAAGTTAATTAGAAAAACTAGAACTTTTTATTTAATAACTATAAAGATATACGTAGATCTAAGCTTATATATTAATAGTATTTAATAGTAGATAAAAAAGTACTATATAAGATAGTAGCTTTAATAGTAACTTATTAAGAGAAAATAAGTACTTCTATAGGTACTAGTAAGGCGCTAGGCTAAGAAGTAGAAGTAGAAGAGTAATATATAACTTCGAAGATCCTAGAATAATATAAGAAGTTTAGCTACTTATTTATATAAGAGATAGATATATTAGTATTACCTAAGTACTAACTTTAAAATTATATAATTAAGTTATAAGAAGGAAAAGAGCTACCTTTAAAGCTTATTTATAGGTTAATAGAGCGTAAATTAGTAATACTCTTAGAAAGACTAAATAAGGACTTAAAGAAAGGATATATATAAGAATCCTTATTATTAGTAAGATTTCTAATTCTCTTTATACCTAAGAAAAAAAGACTACTAAAGATATATATAGATTACTAAAAATTAAATAATATTATAGTAAAAGAATAATACTTACTACTAAATAAAGATTAGCTCTAAGATAAACTAAGAAGAGTAAAGATTTTTATAAAGCTAGACCTAAAGAATAGATACTACCTAATATAAATTAAAGTAAGTAAAAAGTAAAAGATAGTATTCTAAATACGCTATAAATATTATAAGTATATAGTAATACTCTTTAGACTAATACATATACTAGGAACGTTCTAAAGACTAATTAATAATATATTATAAGAATACTTAGATAAGTTTAATATAGCCTACTTAGATAATATACTAATATATTCTAAAAAAGAAGGTAAGTACGTAGAGTAAGTAATAATAGTACTATAGTACTAAGACTAATATAACTTATAACTAAAGCTAGAGAAATATAAATAGTATAAGATAGAAGTAGAGTTTCTAAGATATATAATAAGTATTAATAAAGTTAAGATAAGCTAAAAAAAGATTAAAGTAGTAGAAGAATAGAAAGAACTTTAGAGAGTTAAAGATATATAATTATTCCTAAAATTTATTAACTTTAACTAATACTTTATAGAAAAATTTTCTAAAAATATACTACTACTTATAAAGCTTATAAGAAAAGATATAATATAAGAATAGAGAGTAGAGTAAAAATAAGCTTATAAAGAACTTAAGTAAGCTTATATTATACTATTAGTTTTAAAGTAATTTTATAGTAATATATAAGAGAGTTATTTCTTATATCTTTTATTTTTACACTAATGTTAGTAAGTTTACAACTTACTAACATTGCAAACTTACTAACATTACAAACTTACTAATATATTAGTAAGTTTATAACTTACTAATATTACAAACTTACTAATATTTAACTACTATTCTACTTTTAGTTAGCGCTTAGTAAGCTACTAGGTATATATACCTAGTACTTACTTAGATAGCTTTATCTACTATTTACTCTTTTTAGTTAATTGTTAAAACTACTTTATTAAGTTATCTTACGTAAAGTCTACTTTATATAATAGTAGATCTCTATAAATATTTTACTTCTATAGGCCTCTCTATAACCTAGAACTACGCTAGTAGCCTTCTTACTTGCGCTAGAGTTACTATAAGATAGCTAATTATAGCTAACTCTTAATTAAGCCTAGCTAGCTAAAAAGAACTATACTACTAGGAATTAGATCCTACCTTAGCTATAGCGCGCTAGGTAGCCCCTTAAGTTTACTATATTGTAGTTCTAGTTAAGGTTTCTAGCGCTCTCTTTTTACTAGTACTAGCGCTAACGTTCTAGAAAGAAATACGTACTAAAGAAAAGTAGTTTAACTACCTTATAGGTTATAAAGCTTTAGCTTATACTTACTACGTATACCTAAGTAAGGGCGTACTTATACTAGATATTAAACCTAGGTAGTAGTACTAAGGAAGGAAAAGACCCCTAAACTTACGTAAATTACTAGTACTTAATTTACAAGAACTAAGTAATAAAGCGCTCTAGACTTTACTAAAACTTTTACTAGCTAGCGCTAAAGATCTAAATCTCTATAAACTAATAGCTAAACGTACTAATATAGTATATAACTACTATAACTTAGCTTATTATACTATAACTTAGTTATATAAAAAAAAAAAATCTTCTATCTTCTTAAAAGCTAGCCTCTTAAACTAAAATAATACTAGTGTAATAGGCTTACTAGGGTTAACTTCCTAGTAACCTTTTAAGTTATTAGTAGATTAAGAAATAATAACAAAAGCTTGTCTTGTAATCTATAATAGGCTATAAATAATAGAAGATGTTTTTTAACTATCTTAGTATTATCGCTTGTAGTTAATAATTAAATTACTAATACTATCCTAATAATATATATTACTACTAACTATATATTTATAGTAATCTATTTATACAACCTTATAGATTACTACTAATCTATTTGTACGTAACTATAGATTACTACTACGTGTCCTAGTTATAAGTAGTCTCCTAATTAAGGTTATTACCTCGCTTGTCCTATACTTTGTTAGTACCTAAGTTAGAGCTAATTAGCTCTAACTTAATTTCTCTTATTACACTTATAACACTATCTCTTCCTTTAAATAGGTTCTAATTTATCTATCCTAAGACTAGTATTATTAACCTAGTTTCTTTATTAATATAGAGCTCCTTATCTTCTCTTATACCTACTAAGTCTACTCTTTATTATCTTTAATTAGTAGATTATATATTACATTATAGTATTACTATATTTCTTTGTTTTTGTTATAAATCTTTAAATCTTCCTCTAGAGTATATTTCTTTAAAATATAGTAAGGCTTATAAAGTATATATTTATACTAATACCTATACTTTTTATAATCTCTTAGGTATATCTCTTACTAAGTATAAGTTAATAATACTTATCTATATATCTATACTTATTTATAATAGAGAGAGCTATTAACTATACTTAAGATAAACTATCTAAATAGATTACTAAGGCTAAAAAAGAACGTAATTAGATTCTAAGTATATAGGTAGAAAATTACACGTATCTAGTTTATCTTTATAATATAAAAGCTTTAAATAATAAAAAGTCTATTACTTAAGCTACTTTTATAAAGTCTAAGCTTAATTTTAAAGCTATAGTAAAAGTTACTCCTATTAGGTTAGATATTCCCATCGCCTCTCTATCTAGTAGTAGTAATATTAATTTTCTTAGTTTACTATAAGGCGCTCTAGAAGGTTTTAATTTTAGAACTCCTCTAGTTTCTTAGAGTAGTTAAAGTTATCTTCTAGTTCCTATATTTTTTCCTATAGTTACCTTTTCTTGTCTATACCTATCTATTCTACTAGGTAGTAGTTCTTTCTATTATAGAACTAGTATACTAAGATTTTCTTAACTTCTTATTTTTTTATTCTTTGTACGTATATACTTTATATACTAGTTGTTCTATATTTTGTAGTACTATCTTAAGTAGTACTATATAGAAAGTTAAGTATATCTTTATCTTATTTAGTAGCTTTAGTTTAAATATAACTAGTGTAACTTCTTCTTTAATTTTATATAGTCTTATTTTAATGTAATTTAGTTTTAAACTTAGTTGTTTACTTTTTACGTTTTTCCTAACTAACTATACTTTTTCTCTCTTTCTAAATTAGAGTCTCTCTTTATATTTCTTATTATAGTACTTTACTATTTAATTATATAGGAACTTTATATTCTACCTTAATTAATTATATATATCTTTAAGCCTATTAGTAAAGTTTTTTCTTCTTAGAAACTAAGATATTTCTAATCTTAGTATTCTATATATATTTAAGTTAAATCTATAATTTATAAAAAAAGGTAATACTCCTATTACTATATTTTTTATACTATTGTATACTAACTATACTATAGGTAGTAACTATACCTAATTGTTCTAATTGTAGTTAAGGTAGTATCTTAAGTACTATTCTACTATCTAATTTATTTGTTCTAATTATTTATCTATTTATAGGTAGTACGTAGTAGATATTATGTATTTAATTCCTAATTATACTATTATCGTTCCTTATAGTTTTAATATAAATCTTATATCTTTATCTATAATAATCTTATCTAGTAGTCTATATTAGCTAATTATAGTTCCTAGAATCTAGTATATAGTAACTTTTATTCTACTTCTTTCTTTATATAGTCTAAAGTATAAGTACTTTATAAGTTTATTTACTATTATTAAGATTCTATTATATTTAACTCCTAATATTAGGTTTTTAGACTTAAGTAGCTTTATAATAAAGTCTATTGTAATAACTCTTTATAGTTATTTTAGTACTTCTACTAGTTATAATATTCTATATAGTGCGTGTTAACTATACTTATTTCTATAACATTCTATATAGTCTTGTAGTACTTCTATTACTAGTTAAATTACTTTTAGGATATAGTAGTCTTATAGTAACCTATTAAGAGTTTTATTAATCTCTTAGTATTTATATACTAGTAATTTATAGAATTATTATATAAATTCTTTTTAAATTTTTTTTAGAATATATATTCTTCTATAAGCTTATACAAGTCCTTTTTAGATCTCTAGTTTTTCTATTTCTTTAGATACTTCCTTAGTTATTTTCTAAATCTGTTTATCTAGCTTACTACTCTTTCTTTTAAGTGTTATAGCTATTTTAAGTATATTTAAAACTAAGTATCTTTTCTTGTTCTTAACTAGAACTATACTAGTAGCGCTTACTTCTTCTTATAAGTCTAGCCTTCTACTAAAGGCGTCTATAAATTAGTTGTTTTTCTCTTTTATATATATAATTTCTAAGTTAAATATTTATAAGAATTCCTACTATCTTATATAGTATTATATTAGTTCTTTATTTATTATAAATCTTATTAGATTCTTATAGTCTATATAAACCTTTATTTAGTATTTTACTCTTTATAGGTATACTCTTTATTACTTAAATACTTTGTAGATTACTAGTATTTCTTTATTATAGATTAGGTAGTTAAGCTCTACTAGCTTTATTTTCTTAGAGAAGTATTTAACTAAGTACTCCTTTTTAGTCTTTAGATCTTCTTATATTAGTGCTATTCTATAGACTAAATTAGATACGTCTATTTTTACTATTACTAGTAAGTCTAGGTTATATATTCTAATAACTAGGTTTTCTATAAACTTCTTTTTAATCTTGTTAAATACTTTATTATATTCTTTTATCTATTTAAATAGTATATCTTTCTTTATAAGTTTTATTATTAGTTCTATATCTTTAGACTATTTTATTATTAACTTTCTATAAAAGTTTACTAACCTATAAAATTATTGTACCTCTTTTAGGTTCTTTAGTATTAGCTATTTGTTAATTAATTTAATCTTTTCTAGGTTAATTTTAATTTTTCTAAGTTCTATAATAAATCTAAGGAAGTCTATTTCTTTTATATAGAATTTGTATTTTCTTATTTTAAGAAATAGTTTGTTTTTTACTAATTTCTTTAGTACCTTGTATATATATTATACGTGTTCTTCCTCTATTTCTAAAAATATAAGGATATTATCTAGGTATATAAATATAAATATATTTAAGTACTCTCTTAGTACTATATTAATTCTTTCTTAGAAGGCTGCTAGTGCGTTTATTAAGCTAAAAGGTATAACTAGGTATTTATATAGTCTATAATATATTCTAAACGCTATTTTCTATTTATTACTTTTCTTAATTCTAATTTAATAGTATACGTTTTAGATATCTAGTTTTATAAAGATTTTTACTTTTTATAGTTTATCTTGTATTTTATTAATTTATAGTAAAGAGTATTAGTTCTTGTTTATAACTACGTTAGTTTTTCTAAAGTCTATATTAGGTCTTTTATTACTTATTTTCTTCTTATCTATAAATATAAGTCTATATACTACTAAAGATTTAGATTCTTATATCTATCTTTTTTTTACTACGTTTTAGATAAACGCTTATTTAATTTTAGATTCTTCTTCTATTTTTCTCTAAACTAGGCTCTATCCTATATTCTTTCCTTCTTCTAGATCTATTACTAAGTCCTATAGTTAATATTCTAGAAGGTAATCTTTAGGTTCTATAAGCTATTTCTCTTATTTCTTATATTTTTCTAGGAATTCTCCTTTATAAGTATTTATATTAGCTTTTAATATATTAGTTCTATAGTAGTTAATTTTTCCTATTCTCTAATTAATGTATAAGTAAGTTATCTATAACTATAGTATTCCTAGTATTATATCTTATTTGTTGTTAATTGTTTTTATATCTATAACTATATTCTTAATTATTATCTCTTCTAGTTCTAGTATAGAGAGAACTATTTTAAACCTAATTAGTTTTTAGAATAGTTTTCTTTTAATTGTACTTAGTTATTAGGAGTACTTTTTTATTATATAACGTATTCCTTATATTTCTATAAACTTCTTAGATATAAAGTTCTTTATAGCTCTACTATTAATTATTAATTATACTTTCTTCTCTTAGTATATACTTATTTTTATAATATATAGGCTACTTATACCTTCTAATTTTTCTTACTTAAGTAATTTTATAAATTATCTATTTTTCTATAGCTATAGCCTTATCTTAAGTTTATATTCTTTATATTTTAGATACTTATTATATATATATTTATACTATAGTCCTCCTTAGATATATTTTTTAGATAATTTTAGTCCTAGCTTTACTACTAAGTATCTATCTTTTAGAGTTATTTCCTATCCTTAGATATCTTTTGCTAGAATTACTCTTATATAGTTGTAGCTTTTTCTTTTTATAGGCTATACCTTATTATTTACTTTTAGGTTTTTATATATAATATAATTCTTATCTAAATATAATATCTATAATACTTTAAAATATACTAGATGTTTTAGGTTTATAATCTTGTTGTCTCTTTCCTAGTATTTATCTTTTCTAGGTATATCTATAGTTAGGATATAGTATACTACTAGTATTCTTAGTATATAGGCTTTATTAATCTATTACGTCTTTCTTATAAGGTACTACTATTCTCTTTATATAAGTATTCTTCCTACTATAACTATATACTACTTTATCTATTCTTAGAATAGTATAAACTTTATTTCTTTAAGATTACGTTCTTTCTAGTCTTTATACGCTTCTTCTATACTTATAACTATTAAGTATATCTAAACAAACTTCTATTCTTTATTTTATTCCTCTATATCTATTATTGTATAGCTATTATAGCTATATATATCTAGCTAGGTATACTCTACGCCTCTTATACTAACTTGTCTCTTACTTCTTTATAGTCTTTTAGATAAAGTTGTAGTAGTTTCTTTATTTAGTACTAGTTCTTTAGCCTAGATTAATAGGGTCTAAGGTTCTTCTCCTTCTAAGTCTTCTATTAGTAGGTCTATAATATATACTATTTCTTCTAGCTACGCTTTTATTCTTTCTTTTATTACTACTACTCTATTTTTCTATAATAACTATCTTACTCTCTATTTACTAAAAAAGTATATATAGTAGTTATCTTTATAATAAAAGGTTTAATAGAGTATTATATATTATATTTCTTTACTCCTAGCTACTTTTTCTTAAGGTTTAGCTTATACTTATAGTACTTCCTTCTTTTTCTTAGTTATCTTTAACTAAGTTTCTTTATCTTTCTTATAGTTTTTAATTCTATAATCTTTTATAAAGTATTCTAGTTTTCTATAATTATAATATACTACGTCCTTTTTCTTTTATAACTAGTAGTCTTTTACATAGTAGCCTTTCTTACTATAGTTAAAGTACGTAAAGTCTTTATTTTTCTTTTTCTTCCTATCTTTATTAGCGTTAAGGATTATAAGGTCTATAGTATCCTAGTTTCTAAGTTAAGTACTATACTTATTCTTTTTCTATTCTTAAAGATCGTCGTTAATTTGTATTACTTATTACTTTAAGGTTTCTAATATCCTCGGTTTCTCTATATAAATTCTTTTATATTAAATTTTTACATTTAGCCCTTGTTTAAATTATAATATTAAGGCTAATTTATTCTATTCTATATTTTATAATAGTTATTTAAACTATAATACGTATTTAGGAATACTTTTACTTTATGTAAGCTTTTTAAGTTTTTCTTTAGCTTGTTAGGTAATATCTATATCTCTAAATACTACTCTTATTTATTTAGTAAAGTATTTATAACTTCTAAAAATAGCTCTAGTCTTATCCTTCTAGGTTATTAGTAAATATATTGTGTAATCTGTCTAGTAAAGCTTATACTATCTTATTACGTCTTCTTTAAGGTATAGTCTAATATATATAACTTTCTTTTCTTCTATATTAAAGTATAGTACTTGTATATCTATCTAGAGTTATACTAAGGCTATAAAGAGTCTTAGTTTCTCTCTTATCTTATTAAACTTCTTAAGGATAGGTATCTTTAGTAGCTTCTTTGTCGCACTTATTTCTAGTTATTAGGTAATTAGTTTTATTTAGTTCTAACCTTTAATAATAGCTTTAATTTATACTTTGTTTTACTTTAAGTAGTCCTATAGTTCCTTATTCTACGTTTCTAATATATTAATTACTATTTTTATATCTTCTTTTTTATCTATTAATTTATTAATATATTCTTTAATTGTTTCCTATACAGTGCTTTCTAATTCGTAACTACTCCTAGGGGCTTTACTTATTTATTTAGTTAAACTTTCTACTATTGTATTAGCTAGACTGCGCACTACTTACGCTTTACTTCTTATAATAACTAAATTAGTAAGGTGTTATAGGTGTTACTAGAGTCGACTTCCTAATACCTAATCTAGGTATTAGTAGATTATAAAGTAATAAGAAAAGTTCGTATTGTAATCTATAATAACTATAAATAATAGAAGATATTCTATAACTGTCTTGTATTAGCGTTCTATAGTTAAAGGATTAAATTACTAATACTATCCTAATAATACGCATTACTACTAATTATATATTTAAAGTAATCTATTTATATAATATTATAGATTACTTTTAATCTATATACACGTAACTATAGATTACTTTAATCTATACGTATATTATTACAGATTACACTAATCTATATATATGTAGTTATAGATTATTGCTACGTGTCCTAATTGTAGGTAGTTTCCTAATCTAGGTTGTTACCTTACTCGTCCTATACTTTGTTAGTACCTAAGTCGGGACTAATTAGTTCTATCTCAATTTCTCTTATTACACCTATAACACTACGTCTCTAAAGCTTTAATTACTATTTTTATATCTTTTTTATTATTAATTAGTTTATTAATCTAATTCTTAATTATTTCCTATATAGTACTATCTAATTTATAGCTACTCCTTAGGGCTTTACTTATTTTAGTTAAACTTTCTACTATTATTTTAGCTAGACTATACGCTACTTACGCTTTACTTCTTGTAATAACTAAATTAGTAAGGTGTAATAGGCTTACTAGGGTTAACTTCCTAGTAACCTTTTAGGTTATTAGTAGATTAGGAGATAATAACAAAAGCTTATCTTATAATCTATAATAGGCTATAAATAATAGAAGATATTTTTTAACTATCTTAGTATTGTCGCTTATAGTTAATAATTAAATTGCTAATACTATCTTAATAATATATTTTACTACTAACTATATATTTGTAGTAATCTATTTATATAACTTTATAGATTACTACTAATCTATTTACACGTAACTATAGATTACCTTAATCTATTATTATATTATTATAGATTACTACTAATCTATTTATACGTAACTATAGAGTACTACTATATATCCTAGTTGTAAGTAGTCTCTTAATTAAGGTTATTACCCTACTTATCTTATACTTTATTAGTACCTAAGTTAGGGCTAATTAGCTCTAACTCGATTTCTCTTATTATACCTATAATAACTAGCTTATAACTTCTTTATTACTTAAACTAAGTATACTTATAAGATAAAGATACACTATAAATAGTAGACTATAGATCTAGTAAAGAACTAAGAGAATACTCTAGAGCTACTATACTATAAAAAATCTATAAAATACGTGCTAAAACTAGGTCCCTAGAAAAATAGACCTAGAGACTTACAATACTAACTACTCTAATAAAAAAAGTACTAAGTAACTTCTAATAATATCTTAAGACTCCCTTATAGAAAGATATAAGAAAATAGGTAATAGACTCTAAATCCTTTATTTAGCTAAAACTTCCTAGTAAACTTAATTTCTAACCTAACATAATTCCTTAACAAGTACTAAGTACCTTTCTAGCTAATAGCTCTATAATAGACTTAGCTACTTTTAATTAACTTATTATAGAAGAATTTAACCTAGATATAGACTTTACTCCCTTTAACTAAGGTAGCTCCTTAAAGTATAGACTAGTTACTAAAGTCTCTTTTAATAACTAGACTATATTAAATAACTTAATTAAAGACACCTAACTAAACGTTAGCTAAGTATTATTACCCTAGCTTATACCTAAGCTTAAGAACTTAGAAGAGCTAAGAGATAACTTACTATTAAACGCTATAATTAATAAAGACCTACTACTAGGAATAGTCTTTATATCTTAAGATAAACTTAAGAAATTACTTACTAAGTTTACTAAGCTCTAACTCTTGTTTCGTACCCTATTACTAACCTTGTACTAGGGAATTAAAGATAATAAACCTAGTAATTACTAATCTCTTAGAGAGTTTACTCTAGCTAGAATAGTATTATACCTAGTAGTTATAAACACGTAGATATAAGACGTAATTAACGTAGTAAATAAATAAAACTAGAAGCTTATAGCTAGGGTAAATAAAGTAAATAAATAACTCTTTTAATAAGACGACTAATTAGCCTAACTCTAAGAACGCCTAGTATAATTACTACTAGACTACAACTATATTATAGAGTAATATAATACCTTAGGCTAAAGAGCTACCTAGTATAAAGCTTTATAAGAAGAAGCTATAGTAAAATATAACTACTTATACAAAGTAGTAATCTACTAAGAAGACTTAATAGCTAAATAAACTAAGCTAAAAACCTTTAACTTTAATATACTAGCGCAAAAAGATATAAAACTACCTTATACTAAGATCTTACTATAAGGCTAGTAACTTAGCTTCTTTAAAAGATAGTTTAAACCCTAAGTACTAGTAGTAGGCTACTATATCTTTAAAAGTAAAGACTTTACTCTAACTCTCTTCTTAACTAGTATCTAAGAGCTAGCTTTTAATTTTTACTAGTATAAAGAACAAGAAGATTACTTTATAAAACCTCTATAATTTTTAGGTATAAGACGCCTTATAAATATTATATCTTTTATCTAGTCTATATATAATTACTTTATTACTAATAGAAAAAAATATATTAGCTTATAAACCTAAGCTAACGTTATTATACGCTACTATATAGGATTAGCCTACCTATACTTTACTATCCTAAATAGTATTACTTACCTATACTAAGAAGAATTTATATATTTCTTTATACTTTTTTACTAATTTAGTAATATAAACATAGTAGGATTAAGAGAAGTATATTATAAAACCCTAGAAATAGCTAAATTTAGACTAGATTAACTAATCTACAAAACTACCTAGTTAGTATAAGCTAAATTCTTCTCTAAATTTAATAATATTAGCCTTAAACTATAATAGAACCTATAGCTATATAATATCTACCTTTAAAAAAAGCTATAACCCTAGCTTAAAGAAGCTACTAGTACTACCCCTAGTATCTATAATAGCCCCGCTAATTTTTAAAAGATAATCTTAATATTAGAAAATAAAGTAAATAATTATAACCTAGATATAAGCCCTAAGTAAACCTAGCTTTATACCCTAGCGCTTATAAGAGCTAATCTAAGAGTATAGATATAAAACTTTAAAGAAGAACTAGCTATAACTTTACAAGAACTAAAATACTATTAACTATAGCTAGAAGGCGTATTTAGAGGAATATACTTAACTAGTAAAAAGGCTACTATAATTAAAACTAAGATCTCTAAAATAATTTTATACTAGGGCTATAAAAAGATAGGTATTAGGAAGCTAAACTATACTACTTATAAATAAATAAAAGCTACTAGATCTAAAATACTTACTAATACTATAAACTACTATATAGCTACTTATATAGTAATAGACTCTAAAATAGATATAGAAATAGAGGACTAATTCTTTAAATATAACTCTTAACTAGATATAGAGCTAGAACTAAAGCCTAACTTAGACTAAGATCTAGAAAACAACGTTCCCTAGGCTTAAAGCCTTAACCTAGAGATTATATAAACTAGAAGAGCGTAATTAACTACTAAAGTATAACTTCTAGTATAGCTATATCTTATATACTTACTTATAGAATATAGATAGTCTAGTATAAGAAACTACTAACTAATCTAATAGAAGCTAAGCTAAACTAATTCTTATTTACTAGCTTCTTAAGTAAAGACCTTATAGTACTCTATATAGCTAGAACCCTAGCTAATAATAGAGCTAACGTAAACTTTATTTACTAAAAATTTACCTAGAAGACTATAAAATTATAAACTATCTAGCTACTTTAACTTATTATCTATAAAGGATATAATAGTTCTCTATCTAAGTCTATTATATATTAGGTTAAGTTCTACCTATAAGTAGGCGCGTATATTAAATAGACCTCTACCTATATTATTAAAAACGTAAGCTAATTTAACTTTATTTTAAGATTTTTATAGCGTAAAGCCTATACTATTAAACCTAACTACTATAATAGAACGTTATTATTTCCTAATATTTACTACTAATAATACTACTAGATAACTAACGAAATTCCCTTAGTAGTATACTATAGCGCGCCTAGATATTACTCTACTATAGCCTTAAAGAAGCTAGTACTTAAACTATTATCTACCCCTATAAGGCCTCTAAGTAAGCACCTTAATAGCTATAAATAGAACTTATTAATAGATATTTAAACTATTAGTTATTGTATAATTAAAGCCTTTACTAGAAGAAGTAGATATACGCTTATAGTACTTACTTTAAATAGAATACTACTACTAGCGCACTACTATAAGATAGCTAAGGAAGTAGATTATATATAATTTTACAAGCTACTACCTATAGTAGAGCTTAAGGATATCTTATCTATAGAACTACTCTAACTATATTAAAACCTAATACCTTATTTTAATAAGAAAGCTACTAAGGAACTTCTCTCTTATAAGCTATATAACCTAGAAATTATCTTTAAGCTTAGCGTAAAAATCCTAGACGCTAAACCTTACTCTTTTACTAGAAAATAAGATAAAGTAATCTAGAAATATATTTAAGAAATAGAAGGTAAGAGCTTTATTAGTAAATACAGCTCTCTAGCTAGGAATAACTTACTAATTATAGCTAAACTAGATAGTAGCTTATAAGTTTACGTAAACTACTACAAGCTAAACAAATCTACTATTAAAGACTAGTACCCTATTCTATTCTTTAGGGAAATACTAGCCTACCTAAATAAAGTAAAGATTTTCTCTAAATTTAACGTAATATACGCCTTTTACTACTTACGTATTACTTTAAATTTAGAATAGCTAACTACTTTTGTTACCTACTTTAGTATATATACTTATAAGGTAGTACCCTTTAGCCTTACTAATATACTAGCTACTTTCTAGTGCACTATTAACTTAGCCCTACTAGAATATTTAGATAACTTCTATACTATATATATAGATAACGTCCTAATATACTCTAATAACAAAATAGACTATATTTAGTACGTTTATAAAGTACTTACGTAACTAAAAGAGTAAGGCTTCTATATAAATCTTAAAAAATCTAGCTTCTACGCTACTTTAGTTAAGTTTTTAAGTATAATTATCTCTAATAAAAGAATTATAATAGATCTCTCTAAAGTTAAAGCTATTTAGGAGTAGGAAATACTAAAGACTACTAAAGAAGTCCTAGCCTTTCTAGATTATACTAGATTCCTCTAGCGCTTTATTAAGGATTACTTAAGCTTTACCTTACTACTTACTAAGTTAATTAAGTTTAAAGTTATTACTAAACCTACTAAAGGAGATAGGCTACCCTTTTAAAAGACCTAGTATAAGCCTTTTATAATTACTTAAGAATATATAGATACTTTTAATAAACTAAAAGCTACTTTCTAGCTAGAAGTAGTCTTACTTTACTTTAACTCCTTAAAACTAATTTATATCTAAACTAATACCTCTAGGTAGGCCTTAGGTATAGTAATAAGCTAACTAAACTAAGATAGAATCTAATAGCTAGTTAGCTTCTTTTTAAAAAAATACACCCTAGTAGAATATAATTATAATATCTACGACCTAGAGCTTATAGCTATAATCTAAGTATTTAAAGAATAGGAACTAGAGCTTATAGGTAGTCTATATATAATCTACGTTATAATAGACTACTATAATTTAGAAACCTTTATAATAACTAAAAAGCTTAATTGCTACTAGGCCTACTAGTTATTATTCTTATCTTAATTTAATTTCTATATTAAATACGTACCTAGTAATATAAATAAGGTTATAGACGCCCTAAGCTACTAACTATAAGACTACTCTATAGATAATTCTAATCTACAAGTATTAGGAGCTAACTAAATTATCCTAAGCCCTTAAGTCCTAGCCCTAGGCGTAAAACCTATACTAGATATAGTAATTTATACTCTAAGCCTTGTAGATCTATAAAAGCTAGATAGATTTACGCTAGAATAAGCTACTATAGTATATACTTACCTTTACTATATTATAGGAATAAAACTAAAATTATTAAACCTACTAGAGGATTTTCTACTACCTTATAATAAAGAACTAGACCTAGAACTTTTACTATATATTGTTAACCTACGCCTAATAGAAGAATTACTAGATATAGCGTACTTAGAAGACTACGTAGCCTAAGCTATATTTACTACTATAGATAGTAGATAATAAAAACTATTAAAAGCCTTCTATAAAGTAAGATACTACTTCTTACGCGCTAATATTAGCTCTACTAGATTAAAGAAAGAAAAGTACTTCTAGGTTAATAAAACGCGTTTATATATCTTCTTAAACGCTTATTTACGCTCCTAAATCTTTAATTTATACTACAATTATTAGTTAGTAAGCTATAAAGGACTCTATAGTACGCTATATCTAATATATAAGTACTATTATTAGCCTAAGATACTTTAAGCTATTAAGCAATTTTATAATATATACCTAATCTACTACTATAGAAAGAACTTATAAGATAGTAAACTTAGTTACCTCTAACCTATACTAATTCCTTACGTACTCTAGACTAATATCTTAGTAGACTATATCTAAGCCTTACTAACTAGTAAAAATAGTAGCTAGATTTATAAATATATTCTAGTAATTTACTACTACCTTATAAAAAGACGCTATTTTTTCCCTTATAAGTCTCTAAAACTTAAAGAAGCTACCTAATATTTTATATCTATTTTTAAGCTTTATAGAGTCTTAATAAATATTATATCTAATAGAAAGATAACCTTTATTAGCTAATTTTAGTGCTATATATATAAACGCCTCTATATTACGTAAAAGCTCTTAACTACGTACTACTTAGAAACTAATAGCTAAACTAAGTAAGTAAATTAAGCCTTAGAGATCTTTCTAAGATAATACATTAACTACGTATAGGATAACTAGGTAGCCTAGCTATATATAGCTAAGTTCTAGGTAAATAATACTATTAATATATCTATTAGGATAACCCTATTTCTTATAGATCTAGGGTATTACCTCTATAGTAGTATACACCCTAGCGAAAATAATAAAGATTAACTAAACTTAGCTTAATACAACTAAAGTATATAAGCTAATAAGCTACTTAATACCTATAGTAACCTAGTAGCCTACTTTAAAGAAAAAATACTCTAGGTATAATAAGAGTAAGTAGCTTAAGCTAATACCTTTTACTAAAGTAGACTAGTATATAAAGTTAGTAACTAAGCTTATATTAGTATAGCTAATTAGAGAACTACTTAGCTAACTCTAAAATTAGACTACTAATAAGTAGGCCTATACCCTATTAAGAGAGTTATCTACAATAGTAAAGTATATAAGCTAGTACTACCTTAAGAAATACTAAGTAAAGGCGTATTCTTAGTCTTCTCTCTAAAACTCTTGCGCCTTAGAGATTAGAAGCCTTTACTAGATTAAGACTTACTATAGCTAATCCCTATTATTATTACTAATAAAGAAACTAGTAGCGTATATAAAGAATACTTAGTAAAAGCTATCTTAGATGTACGCTTTAAAGAGCGTAGAAAATACGTAAGATAGTACTACTTAGTTTACTAAACTAGCTATAATAAACCTATATAGGAGCTAGTAAAAGAATTTATAAAATATAAAGCTACTTTTAACTTTTACTAAAAAGACTTATAGAAAGCTAAACTACTAACTCTATATATACTTAAAAAATAGAGCTTTAACAAAGACGTAACTTATTAGAGTATCTTAACTTACTAATAGGTATAAAAAAGCCCCCTCTAAGGCGTAATTACTACCTTTAGCTCTTACTAAAACTATTTAGATAAGCCTAAAATTATTAATAGGCGCAAAAAAGCCCTTTATAAAGTATAATTACTACTTTTAACTTTTACTAGAACTACTTAAAGAAGCCTAAAATACTAACTATATACTTAAAATAGAGCCTAATAAAGATATAACCTAGTAAGGTACCCTAGCTATTAGTAGGCGCAAAAAGGCCCTCTAAGGCGTAATTAGAAAACTTTACTACTAGCTAAAGCTAAATTATAGCGTAAAAATAGTAGGAATAGTTTACTTTAGCTAGTAAGCGTAGGACTCTTTTTAGGTTAGGGCCTACCCTACTACTATAGCTATAACTACTACGCTCCCTTATAACTAGTTACGCGTAGGTCTAGTTTACTATTATAGAATTTACGACTAGCTACTAAATTCCTAGCTAGGGCTACTCTACGCTACCTACCCCCTAATACTTATAAATATTAAGCTTACTAGGTCTCCTATATTAATAAACCTACCTATCGCAAAGCCTATATCTATAGTAAGTACTTATATAGAGATCTAGCGCTATTAAGTTACTTAGTAGTATTAACTTTACCTTCTCTTATACTATATACAAACACTTTTAGGTTTAATTTTATTAACGTAGAGTAAAGGTAGTAGAAAAGAGTTTATAGTTAATATATTTTGTATATAAAAGTTATATAGGTTTTAATTTTATACTAAAATTAGTAAAAACCTTAGCTTTATACTCTATAAATAACGATTTCGACTCTAAAAATAGTTAACCTCCTTAACCCTAGCTACTACTACTACTACCTAATAGGTATTATTAGTTAATTAGAGCCCTTTTTAAGCTCTAGGAATTCGCTCTTTAAAAGGAAGGAGACGTATAAGGGAGTTATCTCTTATATCTTTTATTTTCGCACTAATATTAGTAAGTTTATAACTTACTAATATTATAAACTTACTAATATTATAAAC
>JALNQF010000645.1:0-18227 GCA_028456385.1 Ophiosphaerella korrae | reverse complement strand
GTTTGCAATGTTAGTAAGTTGCAAACTTACTAATATTAGTGCGAAAATAAGAGATATAAGGGATAACTCCCTTACACTTACTTATATTTATATCTTCTTTAGTTATACCTAGAAAGTACTTAGCTTTCTACTTATCTTATAGGTATTATTTATATATTATCTTTATATATTCTTCTTAGTTCTATTTATATCTAGATCTCTTATAAGAGAAATATCTAGATCCTATTTTATTAGAGTAGTAAGTAATATAGTTATTATAGTAATATCCTATCTATAATAATAATAGGTAGATTAGGTTATATAATTATAGCTAGTATTATAGTTTTTATATTAATACTAGATCTATAATAATTAGCGCCTAATTATTATTTATATATAACAATTTATATTATTAAGTTTACTCTACTTAGTATTTCTTATCTTTCTATTTTTTTACTAAGTAGTAGCTATCTACTAGTCTCTAGATTTCTTTTATAAATTTATCTTATACTTTAGTATTTTTTTACTTTAGATTTAGTATTCTAAGTACTATTTTGTATTTAGAAGTCTTAAGCTTTTAGTTTTCTTTCTTATTTTTATTCTAGGCTATATATACTTACTTTCCTAAATATAGTATTATCTTACGCCTATACCTTACTCTTCTTTAGTATAGCTAAAGGTATTCTAAGGTATCTTTCTTAGCTTACTTTTACTTTAGCTAATACCTTTTTATATAGCTTTATACTCTTAGTAGTATATTTATAGCTTTTACTTTATTATCTATTATAAAGTTACTTAGCTTTATAGTAATCTTATAGTAGTTATATCTTTTACTTATATCTTACTACTAAAGGTTTATAGTCTTATAATCTCTTTTATTTTAGCTTCTTCTAGAGATTACTTTTTATATTTCCTCTCTATTATTATCTTACCTCTTAAGTATATTAATTTATTATATTATCTTATTCTTTACTTAGTAATTCTTTACTAGGTACTCTATTTTACTATACTTATAGTATTTTTAGCTTTCTACTCTCTTAGAGTTCTTGTAGTAATAGTATTCTTATTTTCCTAAGTTTATATTATTAATATATATCTTATCTAGCCTAAAGTATCTATAGCTACTCTAAACTTAGTTATTCTTATTTTTACGTTAGTACTTATACTTAGGTTTATACTTCTTACTTTTTATTTATAGTACTTTACTATTCTTAGCTTCTACTATATATTTATATATATAGTTATTAATTTAAATTACTTCTTTTATTAGGTCTTCTAATATCTTAATTATAGCTCTACTACGTATTAGCTTACTTTAAATATTATTCTTAAGTTCTTATTAAAATATCTTTATTAATAACTTGTTATTCTATTCTATTTATACTACGTAGCTTTAGAACTTATTAGTATAGTCTACTACTACTTTGTATTATTATAGTTACTATATTACGCGCTCTACTACTACTATCTTATTTACTAGTAGAAAGGCTTATTATACTTTGTCTTTAAACTTAATCTATTCTTTAAATATCTTATTATAGTTATTATTATTATTTTTAAAGTATTTCTTAAAGTATAGCGTAACTTATTTTTCTACTTTACCTCTTATATAAGACAATATAAGTATAGCTCTATTTTTATCTTAAACTTAGTCTACTTTAAAAAAGAGATTAAGTTATAAAATTTATAGCTTAAGCTTATTTTATTCTCTATAGTAGAGGTCTAGCTTAGTAACCTTAGAAGTAGTAGTATAGGTTACTCCTATACGCTAGTTATCTATATTTATTAATATATTACTTATCTTAAGAGTATTTAATATATTAAGACCTTAGAACTAAGTAAAGGTAATAAGAGTAAGTAAGCTTCTATAAGATAAGTAAGGTTAATAAATAAGTTAGTTACTTAACTTAATTAATAGTTAGCTTTTATTAGAGTATTATAAAGTATATAAGTATTAATAGGTAGATAAAAATCTAATTAAAGTATTAGTTATAATACTCTATTAAGATAAAAAGTAAAGAAGAGATTAAATACAATAGTCTATAAAGGTCTATTAACGTTCTTATATACTTACTATCTAGTGTTTATTTCTAAGCGCTTACTCTAGAGCGTTTACTCTAGAGCGCTTATTCCTAAGTGTTTACTCTAGAGCGTTCGCTCTAGAGCGTTTACTACTAAATAGTTACGTATTCTACTATACTATATTACTTAGCCTAATTGCGTACAATATAATAGCTTACCTACTACTTAGTATTATAATATTCTTCTTTATTACTATCTTTATTATTATTATTATTATTATTAGTATATCTTATAAAAGAGTTACTATAGTAAGCCTAAAAGTAGTTAGTATATACTATATAGGTATAGTATAGATAAATATATAATAGAGTAAAGATAGCCTAAAATCTCTATTAATACTTTAACTAAACCCTTCTACTAAGCTATAAAGCTATACTACTTAGTTAAAATAAGCTCTAAAAATTAAAGCGTAGTTATAAGCGTTTAAGTAAGTACTCCTAAAGGAGTACTACTATAAGTAGTAAAGTACTTATAGTTTAATAGCTCTAAGTTAAAGGTACGCTAGATACAAGTAAGCTTAATACTAGTATAGCGTACCTCTAAGTTAGTTTTAAGATTACTAGTATTAGATATAATAGTATTATACGTATTATAAAGCTTATAATAATAATTAATACGCCTATTAAGTATAGAAAGTACCTATTTATATTAGTTAAAGCGTATATAAAGAGTACGTATTATAGTTACTAAAGCGTAGCTACTATAATTACTAGAGAAATAATACTAGTAGTAATATTCTTTTAGCTTATTATATACTTCTTTCTAGTTAATAATACTTTAAGCGTAGTATAAGTAAGTAGTATATAAAGTATTATAGTTAGCGCGCTTAGTATCTATACTCTACTTAAAAGGCTAGGCTTTATAGACGTTACTTTTCTTAATAAACTTTAGGCGAAGATTATAAACTATAGTAATAATTACTAAACGTATACTATATATATATTAAGTATACGCTATAGTTAATAAGAAGATAAGTAAAATAATTATAAAAGAAATATATTTTTTATATAAGGTCTACTAAGAGTAAACGCAATTATATAAGTAATAATTTTTTACTTATTATTAAAATATAAATAGAATATTATACACGAGTATAATAATAATAACACGCCTAATACGTAGGTATAGCGTGTAAGGTTTACAAATACTCTTTTCTTTATTTTCTTAAAAGTTTAAGGTTTTTATTAAAGTTGTACTTTAAAGAGCTAGTAAAGATACTAGCTAGAGAGAAAGGCTCTATAATAAGAGTTTATTAAATACTTAAGACTTTTATAAACTCTAGTACAAGTTAGAGGTAGGGCTAATATACTAAAGATTATAATATTATATAGTTATAATCTAAAGTAAGGCTAGTACACTATATAGGTATATAAAAGGCTTAATACTTATAAAAAGAGTAAAGTAAGTATTATTCTCCTTTAGATACTAGTAGTACTATTAAATACTATCTATTATTCCTTTACTATCTCCTATAGCCTATAGTAAGTACTATTATCTTCTAGCTACCTCTTAATAAATACTATTCTAATAATATATATTACTACTAACTATATACTTATATTCTAAGAGTAATCTATATTATAGTTTTATAGATCTTTAATCTATTACTCTATAGTATAGATTTATAGATTACTTTTAATCTATTACTTATAACTATAAATTACTTATATTATATATCCTAATTATAGGTAGATTTCTAATCTAGGTTATTACTTTACTTATCTTATACTTTATTAGTACTTAAGTTAAAACTAATTAGTTTTATTTTAATTTCTCTTATTATATCTATAATACTATTCTTTCTTTTAGATAAGTATTTATTTTCTTATCCTAAAGCTAAAGTTATTAATTCTATTTCTTTATTAATATAAAGTTCTTTATTTTCTCTTTTTATACCTATTAAATCTACTCTTTATTATCTATAGTTAGTAGATTATAAATTATATAAAGGTATAAAAATATTTCTTTACTTTTATTACTAATCTCTATAAATAAAATCTATTTATTATATTTCTATAAATAATAGCTAGGCCTATAAGCTATATATTTATATAAACGTCTATAGTTTATATAATATTTCTAGAGTCTCTATAGCTAAATATAGGTATATTATAGTTACTTCTATATTTAAGCTAAGTAATAATAGGGAAAGCTATTAACTATATTAAAGAGAAATTACTATTAGAAATTATAAAGGCTAAAGCTAAGCGCAATTAGATTCTAAGTATATTAGTAGAGAATTACGCTATTTAGATTATCTTTAAAAAATAAAAGTATATAATAATAAAAAGTTATATATATAGTTAAAAGCTCTTAAAGCTAAGTTTAACTTAGGAGAAGCTATTAAAGCTACTTTAGCTCTTCCTTTAATATATATTCCTAGCGCCTCTTTATATATTACTAGTAGTATTAATTTTCTTAGTTTACTATTAGGTAGCTAAGAGGATTTTAATTTTAGAAGCCTTCTAGTTCTTATATATTTTCTTATAGTTACTTATTTTTATTTATACTTATTTATATTACTAAGTAGTAGTTTCTCCTATTATAGAACTAGTATACTAAGATTTCTTTTACTTTTTATTCTTTTTATTCTCTATACGTATCTACTTTATATACTAGTAGTTCTATATTCTATAGTACTATCTTAAGTAGTACTATATAGAATATTAAGTATATCTTTATTTTACTTAGTAGCTTTAACTTAAATATAACTAGTATAACTTTTTTCTTAATATTATATAGTCTTATTTTTATATAGTTTAGTTTTAAACTAACTATACTTTTTCTCTTTTTTTAAATTAAAGTCTCTCTATATTTATCTTATTATAGTACTTTACTATATAATTTTATAAAAATTCTATATCTTATTATAACTAATTATATATTTCTTTTAATCTTGTAATAAGTTACCTATTATTAACTACAAGTAACTATTAGCAAGAGTATAGTAGACTAAAAGTTAATAATAAAAGTATATATAGTAATCTATAATAGACTCTAAATAATAGAATAATTCTTGTAATATTAATATATTGTTACTTGTAGTTAATAATTAAATTACTAATACTATCCTAATAATACGTATTACTACTAACTATATACTTTACTATTTCTTTAACTTTCTAGCTTTATAGACACTAAGCCTTATAAAGTTATAAAGTTAGTAGCTTTATAAAGTTATAAAGCTATTACGTATCTCTATTATAATTAACTTCCTAATTAAAGTTATTACCTTACTTATCCTATACTTTGTTAGTACTTAAGTTAGAACTAATTAGTTCTATCTTAATTTCTCTTGTTATAACTATAATACTATCTCTTTCTTTAGGTAAGTTTTTATTTTACTACCTTAGAGCTAAAGTTATAAACCTAGTTTCTTTATTAATATTAAGTTCTTTATTATTCTCTATACCTTATTATTTTTAACGTAATAAAGTACTCCTTATAGATTAAGTTACTTAAAATAGTATTAAAATATTGCCTTATTTACGTTATAATAGTCTTAGGTTAACTTATCTTATATCCTTAAAGGATAGTAAGGCCTATAGTAAGTATATCTATACTAATATTTAGTACTATTATACTCCTTCTAGTATCTCTCTAGCTAAGTATAAGTACTTAATTGTAACTATATCTCTTAGTTCTAAATTATATAGGGCGAGCTATTAATAAAGCTCGAGTAAAACTATTATTATAGCTAGCTAATATAGAGTAAGCTTAGCGTAACCTAATCTCTAAAACTACTTATAAGATAGTAGAACTTTAGGCTTATACTAACTACCTTTGTAAGCTAATAGCTTATAATAATACTAGATTATCTAAATAGTTGTTACGATACTAAGTAGTAAGTAAGCTGTTATATTGTACGCAATTAGGCTAGGTAATATAGCGTAGTAGAATATATAACTATTTAGTAGTAAACACTCTAGAGCGAACGCTCTAGAGTAAACGCTTAGGAATAAGCGCTCTAGAGCAAACGCTCTAGAGTAAGCGCTTAGGAATAAACGCTAGATAGTAAGTATATAGGAATATTAATAGACCTTTATAGACTATTATATTTAATCTCTTTTTTAGTTCTTATCCTAATAGAGTATTATAACTAATACTTTAATTAGATTCTTATCTACCTATTAATACTTATATACCTTATAATACTCTAATAAATGCTAACTATTAATTAAGTTAAGTAACTAACTTATTTATTAACCTTGCCCGTTTTATAAAAGCTTACTTACTCTTATTACTTTTACTTAGTTCTAAGGTCTTAATATATTAAATACCTTTAAGATAAGTAATACGTTAATAAATATAGACAACTAGCGTGTAGGAGTAACCTATACTACTACTTCTAAAGTTACTAAGCTAAACCTCTACTATAGAAAATAAAATAAGCTTAAGCTATAGATCTTATAACTTAATCTCTTTTTTAAGTTAGACTAAGTTTAAGATAAAGATAGAGCTATACTTATATTATCTTATATAAAGAGTAAAGTAGAGAAATAAGTTATACTATACTTTAAGAAATACTTTAATAATAATAATAATAACTATAACAAGATATTTAAAGAATAAATTAAGTTTAAAGATAAAGTATAATAAGCCTTTCTACTAGTAAATAAGATAGTAGAAGTAGAACGCGTAATATAGTAGCTATAACAATACAAGGTAGTAGTAGACTATACTAATAAGTTCTAAAGCTACGTAATATAAATAGAATAGAATAATAAGTTATTAATAAAGATATTTTAATAAAAACTTAAGAGTAATATTTAAGGTAAGCTAATATATAGTAAAGCTATAATTAAGACGTTAAAAGACCTAATAGAAGAAGTAATTTAAGTTAATAACTATATATATAAATATATAGTAAAAGCTAAGAATAGTAAAGTACTATAGATAGAAAGTAAGAAGTATAAACCTAAGTATAAGTACTAACGTAAAAATAAAAACAACTAAGTTTAGAGTAGCTATATATACTTTAGGCTAGATAAGATATACGTTAATAATATAAACTTAGGAAAGTAAGAATAATATTACTATAAAAACCTTAAAAGAGTAAAAAGCTAAAAATACTATAAGTATAGTAAAATAAAGTACTTAGCAAAGAATTACTAAGTAAAGAATAAAATAATATAATAAATTAATATACTTAAGAAGTAAGATAATAATAAAGAAGAAGAATAGAAAGTAATCTTTAAAAGAAGCTAGAAGAAAAAAGATTACAAAACTATAAACCTCTAGTAGTAAAATATAAGTAAAAGATAAAACTACTATAAAATTACTATAAAGCTAACTAACCTTATAATAGATAATAAAGTAAAAGCTATAAATATACTACTAAAAGTATAAAGCTATATAAAAAGGTATTAGCTAAAGTAAAAGTAAGCTAAGATAGATACCTTAGAATACTTTTAGCTATACTAAAGAAGAGTAGAGTATAGGCGTAAGATAATACTATATCTAAGAAAGCAAGTATATATAGCTTAAGATAAGAATAGAAAAGAAAACTAAGAGCTTAAGACTTCTAAATCTAAAATAGTACCTAAAACGCTAGAGCTAAAGTAAGAGAATACTAAAGTATAAGATAGATTTATAAAAGAAATCTAAAGACTAGTAGATAGCTACTACTTAGTAAAAGAATAGTAAGATAAAAAATACTAAGTAAAGTAAACCTAATAATATAAATTATTATATATAAATAATAATTAGGCGCTAATTATTATAGATCTAGTATTAATACAAGAACTATAATACTAGATATTCTTATATAACCTAAACTACCTATTATTATTATAGATAGGATATTACTATAATAACTACTTTGCTTACTACTCTAATAAAATAAGATCTAGATATTTTCTTTATAAAAGATCTAGATATAAATAAAACTAAAAAAAGTATATAAAGATAATATATAAATAACACCTATAAGATATGTAAGAAGCTAAGTACTTTCTAAGTATAACTAAAGAAGATATAAATATAAGTAAGATAGTTATAAATAACTAATATATTAATATAATCTAGTAAACCTATATACTAGAAAAGTATAAATAATATAAAACGATTAAAATACTCTAAAGATTCTAGTAAAAGATAAATAAAGATTATAAGATTAAGTCTTTTTTAAGTAAATAGCTAATACTAGATATATATCTAGAAGCTATAATACTATTAATACTAAGAGACTTATTAAACTCCTAGTAAAGATAAAGAGAGAAAAAATAAAAGTATTAGTAGATTTAAAGTTATTTATAAACCTAATTATACTTAAAGTAGTAAAATAAGTAAGACTCTAACTATAAGTAAAGAAGATACTATATCTAATCTATATTATAAATAGATAACTAATACTAAGAAACTTAATAGTTAGTAATAAAGTAACTATAGAGATTATTATTTAAAGATATAGTATAAAGATTACTCTAGACGTATTAGTTTTAGCTAATAAAAATATTATACTAAGACTTCTATAGCTATAAGAGTTTAATCCTAAAGTTAATTAAAAAAACTAGAACTTTTTATTTAATAACTATAAAGACGTACGTAGATCTAAGCCTATATATTAGTAGTATTTAATAGTAGATAAGAAAGTACTATATAAGATAGTAGCTTTAATAGTAACTTATTAAGAGAGAATAAGTACTTCTATAGGTACTAGTAAAGCGCTAAGCTAAGAAGTAAAAGTAGAAGAGTAATACGTAACTTTTAAAATCTTAGAATAGTATAAGAAGTTTAGCTACTTATTTATAAAAGAGATAGATATACTAGTATTACTTAAGTACTAACTTTAGAACTATATAATTAAGTTATAAGAAAGAAAAAAGCTACTTTTTTAGTCTGTTTACTAATTAATAGAGAGTAAATTAGTAATACTTTAAGAAAGACTAAATAAGGACTTAAAAAAGAGATATATACAAGAATCTTTATTATTAGTAAGATTTCTAATCTTCTTTATACTTAAGAAGAAAGAACTACTAAAGATATATATAAACTACTAAAAACTAAATAATATTATAGTAAAGGACTAATACTTATTACTAAATATAGATAAACTCTAAAATAAGCTAAGTAGATAAAAGATTTTTATAAAGCTAGACCTAAAAAATAGATACTACTTACTATAAATTAAAGTAAGTAAAGAGTAGAAGATAGTATTCTAAATATACTATAGATATTATAAGTATATAGTAATACCCTTTAGACTAATAAATACACTAGTAATATTCTAAAGACTAATTAATAATATATTATAAAAATACTTAGATAAGTTTATTATAGCTTACTTAGATAATATACTAATATATTCTAAAGAAGAAAGTAAGTATATAGAGTAAGTAATAATAGTACTATATTACTTAGACTAATATAACTTATAACTAAAGCTAGAGAAATATAAATAGTATAAAATAGAAGTAAAGTTTCTAAGATATATAATAAGTATTAATAAAGTTAAAATAAGCTAAAAAAAAATTAAAGTAGTAAAAGAATAGAAAGAACCTAAGATAGTTAAGGACGTATAATTATTCTTAAGATTTATTAACTTTAACTAATACTTTATAGAAAGATTTTCTAAAAAAGTACTACTACTTACAAAGCTTATAAAGAAAGATATAATATAGAAATAAAGAGTAGAGTTAAAATAAGTATATAAAGAACTTAAGTAAGCCTATATTATACTACTAGTTCTAAAATAATTTTATAGTAATAAGACCCTAGTTATTAAAACTAATATATCTAATCTAGCTTATAGAGTAATAGTACTACAAAAGTATAAAATAAAGTAGTATCTAATTATATACTATTTAGAGAAGTTTATAGAATAAAAAGAAAGATATAATATATATAATAAGGAGCTACTTATAATAGTTAATATACTTTAGTATTAGAGAGTATATACTAAAAGTATAGTAGAAGTAATTATAAAGATAGATTATAAGAACTTAATATACTTTATAATAAGTAAAAAGTTAAAAGATAAGTAGATATAATAGTTAGAGCTACTTAGATAGTATAAATTTAAGATTTAGTATATACTAAGTAAGGAAAATAGCTAAGTAGACGCGCTTAGCTAAAGATATAATATTATAAGAAAGAAACAAGTAGTAGAAGAAGCTATACTACAAGATAATAGATAAAGATACCTAGTACTAAATATATAACTAGTAGAGAAATAAGAAATTAACAACCTAGTTAGGATTATAAATAAGGTTCTAGAAGAATTATAAAAAGTAATTATATAATAATACTATAATAACTTAGTATATAAGTACTTAGAGATTATATAAACTATAGAACTAATCTAGAGAAACTATAGATTTAGTAAGATAAAAGAGAAAGTAACGTAAATTACTAAATAAATAAGTACAAGATATATATACCTTATAGAGAAATATAAGTAATTAAGATACTAGAAGAACTATAAATAGATATTATAATAGACTTTATTATAGGACTACTAACGTTAAAGAACTTAGTAATAAGAATAGGATACAATATAATAATAGTAATCGTAGACTAATTTATAAAATTTACTAAGATAAAGAAATTCTAAAGTAATTATATAGTAGACTAGCTAGTGTTATAGTAGTAACAAGAGAAACTAAGATAGAACTAATTAATCTACACATAGCTACTAACAAAGTATAAGAAGAGTAAGGTAACAACCTATAGAATAATAAGTTTAACTAGGAAGCTAACTACAATATAGACACGTAACAAATTCGTAAATTCGTAATCTTAGTAAATACAAAGTTGTAAAGCTATTATATAACAAATTTATAAATTCGCGATCTTAGCAAATACAAAGTAATAAAGTAGCTAAAATATTATTACTATATAGTTAGTAGAGATGCGCATTATTAGGATAGTATTAGTAATTCAATCCTTTAACTATAGAACGCTAATACAAGACAATAGCAAAACATCTTCTATTAATATTAGTTATTACTAATTACTTATACGAGCTTTACTATTAACTCCTAATCTACTAATACCTTAATAGCTACTAGTAGTCGACGCAGGTAGCCTATAACACCTTACTAATTTAGACATTAGGAGAAGCGAAGCGTAAGTAGCGTATAGTCTAGCTAACACGATAGTAGAAAGTTTAACTAAGAAGAGAGGTAAAGTACCTCTAAGTAGTTATAAGTTAGATAAAACTAACTAGGTAGTAGTTAAGATACACTTAAACAACCTAATTGCTAAAAAAGGAGATATACAACTAATAATTAAGGCCCTAGAAACGTAGAACAAAGAACTACAAGATTACGTTAAGTAAAATAAAATTTAAATTAAAGCTGTTATAGAAGGACAAAACTAGATAGAATAAATTACCTAGAGACTAGAAATAAGTATAACAAAGAAGCTACCTAAAATACCTATACTTAAGAAATTTAATAGAATAAGAGAAAAATTAAAACCTTTTATAGTAGTAGTACAACTATAGATTAATATATAAGTACTATACTTTAATAGAGAAGATAAAAAGGTAATATATATTAGAATATACCTTAAAAAAGATATAATAAGATAGTTTAAATCCTACTAGATAGATTACATAATACACGCGCTAGGAGTATAAAAAGATAAAACTAGAGCTATCTTTAGAAGTTATAAATACTTTACTAAACAAATAAAAGTAGTATTTAGTAATATAGATATTACTTAACAAGCTAAAGAGAAGCTTAAAAGGCTAATATAATATAAGAGTATTTCTAAATATATATTATAGTTTAAATAACTATTATAGAATATAGAATAGAATAAGGTAGTACTAATGTTATAATTTAAATAAGGATTAAATTTAAAAATCTAATACAAGATAATTTATATAGAAAAACTAAGAATACTAGAAGCTCTAAAATAATAGGTAATATAGATAGACAACAATCTTTAAGAATAGAAGAAAAATAAATATAGAGGATAACCTAGAAATTAAGACACTAGAGACTCTATAATCCTTAACGCTAATACAGATAAGAAATTTAAGAAGAATAAAGACTTTACGTACTTTAGATATAGTAGAAAAGGCTACTACGTAAAAGATTGCTAGTTAAAATAGAAAAAGAATATAATATATTATAAATATAGGAAACTAGGATATTTTACAAAAGACTACAAAAGTAAGGACCTAAAGAAAGAAATATAGTTAAAAACGACTAAGAATAAAAAAGAAGCACCTAAGATATAGGCTAAACCTTAGGAGAAAGTAGCTAGGAGCAAAGAAATATAGTATATAATACTCTATTAGACTTTTTATTACAAGGATAACTATAATATATATCTTTCTAGTAAATAGAGAGTAAGATAGTTTTTATAAAAGAATAGAGTAGTAGTAATAAAAGAAAGAATAAAAGTATAGCTAGAAGAAATAGTATATATAATAGACCTACTAATAGAAGATTTAGAAAGGGAAGAACTCTAGATACTATTAATCTAGGCTAAAGGACTAGCATAGGATAAAGAGACTACAATAGTCTCTTCTAAACAATTATAAAGAGATAAGAAACAAACTAATATAAGAGGTACTAAGTACACCTAGTTAAGAGTATATAGCTATAATAGCTATACAATAATAGATATAGAGGAATAAAATAAAGAATAGAAATTTGTTTAGAAATACTTACTAGTTATAAGTATAGAGGAAGCGAACAAAGACTAGAAAGAATATAATCCTAAGGTAAAAAAGTTTATAACGTTCTAATAATAGATAGAGTAATATATAGTTATAGTAGGTAGAATACCTATATAAAGGGAATAGTAGTTCTTTGTAAGAAAAACGCGATAGATTAACAAAGCCTATATACTACAAGTACTAATAGTATACTATGTCCTAATAAACACAAGACCTAGAATAGACAGTTACTAGGTAAGGGACGACAAGAGAATAAATCTAGAATACCTAGCATATACTAAGATATTATAGATATTATACCTAAATACAAACTACTACACACATAGAGAACTTAAGGCACGAAATTACGTATAGCCTATATAAAGAAAAGGATATAATTACGTAAACGTAATTATAAAGAAAGACATTTAAGGTTAGGAAATAATTAAAATACCTAATAAAGAATGTACAGCAATTAGACTAGGCCCTAAACTATCTAAAGAATATATCTAAGGAAAACTATAGTACAAATATACTTATAATAAATATCTAAAACACGAGAACTATAAACGTAAAACAAGATAATAGCCCTAGAAGAATAGATAATTTAAAGAAAGACCTAAGTAAGAAAAGCTAGAAGGTATAGGAGGCCTATACATTACGAAAATAGGTATATACTAAGGAAGGAAAGTACGAATAATAATTAATAGAGAAGCTATAAGGAACTTTATATCTAAAAAGTTTATAGAAGGCTAAGGAATAACTTATACTATAAAGAAGTACCCTTAATAACTAAGCACGATTAAAGGAAAACTATTCTAGGAACTTATAAGGTTTAAAACAACACCCTCTACGCTAAAGCTAGAAGGATTAGAAATTAAGAATATAGTTATAGATATAACAACAATTAATAACAAACAAGATATAATACTAGGAATACTATAGTTATAGATAACTAACCTAAGAATTAATTAGAGAATAGAGAGAATTAGCTACTTTAAGAAAGAAATATTAAAAGCTAATATAGTTACACATAAAGGAAAATTCCTAGAAGAATACAAGAAATAAGAAAAATAACTTATAGAACCTAACAACTACCTCTTAGACTATTAAACATAGGACTTAGTAATAGACTTAGAAGAAGGAAAAAATATAAGATAGAGCCTAGTCTATTAAAAAACTAAAAAAGAATTAAAGATTAAACGCGTATTTATATAAAAAGTAATAAAGAAAAGATAGATACAAGAATCTAAATCCTTAGTAGCTTATAGACTTATATTTGTAGACAAAAAAGGGATAGATAATAAAAGACCTTGCGTAGATTTTAGAAAAACTAACGTAATAATAGATAAGAACTAATACCCCTTGCTATATATAGACGAGATATAAGATAGGCTATAAAAAGTACAAATCTTTACTAAACTAGATATCTAAAATACCTACTACTAGATTAGAATTAAAGAGGGTAATAAGTAGAAAATAGTATTTAGAATATAATATAAACTATTTAAATACATAGTTATGCCCTTTAGATTAATAAATATACTAGTAGTATTTTAAGAAAGGATAAATATAGTCCTAAGAGAATACCTAGATATATTTATATTTACATACCTAGACAACATCCTTATATTCTTAGAAATAGAAGAAGAACATATATAGTATATATACAAAGTACTAGAAAGATTAGTAGAAAGTAAAATGTTTCTTAAAATAAGAAAATGCGAATTTTATATAAAAGAAATAGACTTCCTAGGATTTATTATTAAACTAGGAAAAATACGAATAGATCTAAACAAGATTAAAATAATCTAAGAATAGCTAACACTAAAGAACTTACAAGAAGTACAATAATTCTTTAGATTAGTAAACTTTTATAGAAAACTAATAGTAGGATAGTCTAAAATAATAGAACTACTTACAAAACTTATAAAGAAGGATATACTATTTAAATAGACTTAGGAATACAATAAAGTATTTAATTAGATTAAACAACGTTTTATAGAAAACCTAGTTATTAGAATGTATAACCTAGAACTACTAGTAATAGTAAAAATAGATGTATCTAACTTAGTCTATAGAATAGTACTAATACAAGAAGACTAAACTACAAAACAAGAAAATTTAGTTAAATACTTCTCTAAGAAAATAAAGCTAGTAGAGCTTAACTACCTAATTTATAACAAGGAGATACTAGTAATCTACAAAGTATTTAAACAATAGAGAGTATACCTATAAGGAGTAAAATACTAAATAAAAGTCTACATAGACTATAAGAATCTTATAGGATTTATAATAAACAAAGACTTATTACAACGCTATATAAGATAGTAGGAGTTCTTATTAATATTTAACTTTAAAGTTATATATATAAAAGGGAAAGATAACTAATTTATAGACGCCTTTAGTAGAAAACTAGACATATAAGAAGAAGTAAACGCTACTAGTATAGTTCTAATTAAGAACGAAGAAGGATATTTAGTCCTAAATATACTAAAAATAGCTGTAATACTTAAGAGAAAGAGTAGCGAGCTAGATAAATAGATTTAGAAAGAAACAAGAAAAGCCCCTAAAGAAATAGAAAAACTTAAGATCTAAAAAGGCCTTGCACGAGCCTATAGAAGAACGTATATTCTAGGAAAAATATAAAAAGAATTTATACAACAATTCTACAAACTACTAGTATATAGATATTAAGGAATTAACAAAATACTAGATAGACTACTAAGAGATTATTATATCCTAAGAGTAAAGCAACTAGTAATAGAAGTACTACAAGACTATATAGAATGCTATAGAAATAAGTACAGTAGATATATACTATATAGAATATTATAACTAATTAAAGTACTAGAAAAACCTTAAAGAGTTATTACAATAGATTTTATTATAAAACTACCTAAGTTAAAGAACCTAATATTAGGAGTTAAATACAATAAAATCCTAATAATAGTAGATAAACTTACAAAGTACTTATACTTTAGACTATATAAAGAGAAAAGTAAGATAGAAGTTACTATATACTAGGTCCTAGGAACTATAATTAGCTAACATAGACTACTAGATAAGATTATTATAGATAGAGACGTAAGATTTATATTAAAACTATAGAGAACAATAATAGTACAATTAGGAATTAAATATATAATGTTAATAGTATACTACCTATAGATAGATAGACAATTAGAACGTATAAACTAGACAGTAGAATAATACCTTAGATACTACTTTAATTATAACTAAAACAATTAGGTATAGTTACTACCTATAGTACAGTTAGTATACAATAGCGTAAAGAATATAGTAATAAGAGTATTACTCTTCTTTGTAAACTATAGATTTAACTCTAATGTATACTAAATACTAAGAATTAAAATATCTTAGTCCTTAAGAGGAGAAAACCTTACTAACAGACTTAAGGACATATATAATTAATTAAGACAAGACGTAGTATTTCTACAAGATTATATAAAAAATACTACAACAAGAAATATACAAAGGGACCCTAATTTAAAGAGGGGGAAAAAGTATAGTTACTATAAAGAAACATTAAAAGTAAATAATTAAGCTTAAAACTAGACTATAATAAGATAGGACTATATAAAGTAAAGAAAGAAGTTACACTAGATATATTTAAATTAAGACTACTAAGCAAAATAAGGATATATCTAATATTCTACGTAGTACTACTAGAAAAGGCACTACAAGATATAGAACTACTAGTGTACGAAGTAGATACGTATAGAGAATAAGAAGAATAGGAAGTTAAGGAAATCCTAGTATATTAGTTCTATAATAGTAGGAACTACTACTTAGTAAAATAGATAAGAATAAATAAAAAAGGACAACTATAAGAAGAAATATAGGAACTAGAGGACAACCTTAATTACCCTAAGAAACTAAAGAAGTTCTAAAGTTAAAACTCTCTAGAACGCCTTACAGCAAGTTAAGAAAACTAATAATACTACTACTAGATAGAGAGGTAATAGGAGCGCCTAATATAATAGGAGCTAGAGTAGCCTCTACTACATTGTCTAAATCTAATTTAGCCTCTAAGGCACGAGACTATTTAGACAACTTAGTGTTATTATAAGCCTTTATTTTACAAAGACGCTTAATATAAGAATAAAGCTCTACTAGCTTATAAAGAGTTAACTTACGCTTAGCCTTAGCTATAGTAAGCTATAATAATAATTGCGCTTAAGCCCTATTAATAGCTCGCCTTATACAACTTAGTAGAAAGAGACTATATAGAAATTAAACACTTACACTCTATAAGTAAAACTTTAAAAGAAATATATTTATACTAAATATTAGTAAAGATATACTTGTTATAGTGTTTACTATTATTTAAAGATATAAGGTAAGAAAGACCTAATTTAGTATAATAATAATAAGAGAATATCTTAACCCTATTACAAATAATACAAGCTATAAGAAGAAGTTTATTGCGCTAAGACTAGGACAGTATAGGGAGTAATAAGGAACTAAGGATTAACAAAGATATAGGACTAATAACCTTAGCGCTAGTATAGAGAAATAAGAGACTACGTAGAAGAGGGAATAGTATTATAGTAGTAATAAGGGAAACTAAGATAGAACTAATTAATCTACGTATAGCTACTAACAAAGTATAGGAAGAGTAGGGTAATAACTTATAAGATAATAAGTTTAACTAAGAAGCTAACTATAATATAGATACGTAACAAATTTGTAAATTTGTAATCTTAGTAAATATAAAGTCGCAAAGCTATTATATAACGAATTTATAAATTTGCGATCTTAGTAAACACGAAGTAACAAAGTAGCTAAGATATTATTACTATATAGTTAGTAGAGATACGTATTATTAGGATAGTATTAGTAATTTAATCTTTTAACTATAGAACGCTAATACAAGACAATTACAAAATATCTTCTATTAATATTAGTTATTACTAATTACCTACACGAGCTTTACTATTAACTCCTAATCTACTAATACTCTAATAGCTACTAGTAGTCGACGCAGGTAGCCTATAATAGCTAGAATATATACTACTAGACGTACTAATATAGAGATATAAGATACTAAAGAGTATTATTAGTAATAGAGATAAGCTTTTTATATCTAATTACTAGATAATACTACTTATAGTAATAGAGATAAAAAAAAAGCTATTAATAGCTTATTATCTATAGATAGATAGATAAATAAAATAGACTAATAGAACGTTAAAGATATACCTAAAGATTTATAGTAATTAGAAGTAGAATAATTAAGTATTACTATTATCTATAGTATAATTAGCTTATAATAATAAGTTCTTAAAAGTAATAAGTAAAATACTATATTTTATAAACTATAAGATATACCCTAATTTATTTAAAAGAATACTACTAGGACCTAAGATAGACGTAGTATTAGTTATAGTTAAAGATATATAGGAACTCTATAATAAGATAAGATAGAAACTAAAGAAAGCTTAGAAATAAAGTATTTTATATATTAATAAAAAATAAAAAATAGTACTTTAGCTAAAAGAAGAAGATAAAGCGTATCTTTATATAA
>JALNQF010000644.1:0-18248 GCA_028456385.1 Ophiosphaerella korrae | reverse complement strand
GTAAATAGTAGATAAAGCTATCTAAGTAAGTACTAGGTATATATACCTAGTAGCTTACTAAGCGCTAACTAAAAGTAAAAAAGTAGTTAAATATTAGTAAGTTATAAACTTACTAATATATTAGTAAGTTTACAATATTAGTAAGTTTGCGATATTAGTAAGTTATAAACTTACTAATATATTAGTAAGTTTATAATATTAGTAAGTTTGCAATATTAGTAAGTTATAAACTTACTAACATTAGTGCGAAAATAAGAGGTATAAGAGATAACTCCCTTACACCTAGTTATATTAATACTTATAATAGCTATTACCTACTCTATATTACTTAGCTAGATTACTTTTAGCTATAAATATCTCTCTAATACTATAATAACTATACTTACTATAATTTAGCTTATTATAAAGATAGTTTTATTAAAATTCTACGTATTATTATCTAAAGTACTATACTTAGCTTTAGTATTATCTACTAGCTTAAACTAAGCTTATATAATATTAGGATCTTTATAGAAAGCTCTCTTATACTTATACTTATAATTAAACTTTATTTTAAGCTTAGAGTAGTACTTAACAAACTTACTAGGTTAGTTTATACTAACTTAGCCTAAATTATACTTAGTATATAAGGAATTAGCTATATTAGCTATATCTACGAGCCTGTAAGGGGTCTAGGGCGGGGAGCTATTAGGGTACGCTTAGCGCTGTCGACGAGCTCTACTAGGCTGAGTAACTAGCGCGTGCTAGCTCTGTCGGCTAGTATATTCCACCGCATACAACTTAGTACAACCCTAAGCGAGTTCGAAGAACTTCAAGCGATAATAACTAGTATATATATTATATACTACTGCAATAGCTTAACTAGCTATTAGCCCCTTTTTGTTAGGATTGGCTTAGTAGTATGCTGTCCTTATAGAGCCTAAGAGGAAAGCTATAGTTACTAAAGTTAATAATATACTTAGGAACTACGTCTACCTTAAGATTAGTAAGATATATTAATTTAGGCCTATAATCTACTTATAAAGGTCGTCCTATATATTAGTTACTAAGTATTAACTAAGTAACGTTATAAATAGCTATAGTGTTACGTTAGTAACAAGAGAAATCGAGATAGAACTAATTAGTCTAGGCTTAGCTACTAACGAAGCATAGGATAAGTAGGGTAACAACTTATAGGATAATAAACTTAATTAGGAAACTAACTACAATAGGGACACGTAATAAATTCGTAAATTTACAATCTTAGCAAATACGAAGTTATAAAGCTAACTTCGTAAATTCGTAATCTTAGTAAATATAAAGTTGCGAAGTGCTAAGAAGACATTAAGTATATAGTTAGTAAAGATGTACGCTATTAGGGAAGTATTAGTAATCTAATCTCTAACCTAGAACGCTAATACTTAACATTGTACACACAAATTAACTATTATTTATAGTTATTACTAATTACTATATAAGCTTTTGTTACTACCTTCTAATCTACTAATACACTAGAAGGGTTACTATAGTTAATAGTAGGAGACCTGTTATATATAGCGCGTTACTATAAGAGTAGTACGTCTCCTTTAATAGCTTAAAGAGTAAGCTATATCTAACGTTCGTTAGAAGGCTATAGATGTTGTTGTTATAACATTATAGGGTAGTAGTAGTTTTAGTAAGGGCTTAGTAAAAGTAATTAGCGAAGCCGTGTAACTAGCAAAGCCGTAGAGTACGTTAAGTAAAGATTATTAAAAGGTACCTCTAGATAACTTTATAAGCTTACTAGAGGTTGTACTAGCCTCTCTAATATAGTTACTAGATAGGGCCTTACGTAGTTAATTAAGCGAATTTTTCGCTAACCTGCGCGTCTTAACTCTAATAGCGGAAACTAGCTGGTTTATGGCTGGTGCTGTGGGCTAGGCTCCTGCGCGGGCTGCCTACACGCGGGCGGCGCTTCCCTAAGGGCAGATCCCACGTTGGTAGGTTAGGAAATACGGCCTCTCAGCCCCTGCGCATTAGGCGCCCGTACGCCACACAATCGCGCTGTGCGGTCGATTCAACACACACGGCCCTATCGACCGTAGCGCGAACGCCCGCGCACCGAAACAGCCCGTGCCTGACAATCCCGCGCGGTCCATAGCGCCGCATCCCTCTTTTGTTCCCCGCAGAATGCGCCCGCACTCGCTGAATGTCAATGCGGGAATCGCCCGTGCACTCTAAAACGCCGTTCGCAGAGGGTCACACCACAAAACGCAGTCATAGCAGCTTCGCAACATTAAAAACTAACAAAGCTCACAGAACGTATTCGAATCCTGATAGCACGAGGGTAAGCTAGCACATACGTGGAATGCACGCCAGGGGGAGACTGAGGGTGAGCCGCAAATCACGAGCAAACACGCCTCTGCGAGCAATGTTGGACACACAGGAATGGCAAGTAAGGATCACAAATTTAGGCGCGGATACATCACTTTTCGAGGCGAGATGTACGTTAGTCGTAGATAGAAGCCAGATCACGGCCAGATCACGAATGGAGGCGAGGGGACTGCTGGCTGTACCTTTGGTGTACGCCGAGGGGCCACCACTCCATCGACACGAAGGGTAACAGGAGGCCGTCTGCTGGTCTGCAGTATGTTGTGGCACCGATGGTAGCATGCCGGGTATCAGACAGCACGTCACGCTCCTTTGCATCTTCAGGCCAGCCCTGCCAGCCACTTCCCTCTTGGTAGAGTGGAGTATTTCCGTCTTTGCACTGTTCGATCACAGCTTGCGATACCGACTCTAAATCTAGTACACCTCCAGAGTACGCTTCAAAGAAGCCAGGCAACCCGACGTATAGCGGACCGAGTTCCTCCTTCAGCACATGGTCCACGTATTTACGATGTTCGGTAGAGTTCGCGAAGATTCCTGTGTTGTGAGACCATGGCGTGTATGCAACAGATGATTGCGGGCGTGGCGGAGGTTTCGGTTTCGGTTCGGTGACGGCGTCGTAAAATTTGTTCCAAAGTCTGTGATCACCGGCATGTTGCCAAATCTCTTCGAGTAGAGGGATGACCGATTCAAAATCAAAGTCACTCGAGACCACCCTTTTTGCCGTGAAATTGAGTACGTCTGCACGGAGGCTACCCCGGCTCGTCCTGGAACCGAGAGCCTCAGCTGCGGGTAGGCTTTGGAGGGAGAAAGTGAGCCCTGACGATTAGATCTTTCGCACCTAAAGATTCAGCAGCTTAGACAAACAGAGGAATGGTTTGCTATACTGGCAAATGCCCCTAGAAGTGCGACCTTCGCTCGCAAATTGGTATAACTACATTATTCTGATCTTATTGCAGGCCACGATGAATGCGTCGCGAAACTCGTCTAGACTACTACCTATGGGGTACTTCACGACTACTTTAGATATAGTCATCGACAGGTGAGGAAGCTCGCGGGGGTGCGGTTCGCGGCCAGCACGGCGGTCTTGGCGTACGCCTTCGTCGAGGTGTAATACGGAGGCGGTGTGGATGATTGCGTCTGGGCGGAGCTGCGCGAAGAGGGCTTTGAGGGCATGGAGGTCGGCGATGTTGCCGTCGTAGTAGGAGATGGTTGGGGAGGCGTGGCGGTTGGCTGTGGTGCGCAGGTCGAGGAGGGGGTGGTGTTGGGGGAGGAATTTCGAGCTATTAGATGGAGATGGCTCAACGGGCCCGTTGATCCGCCGATGTGGCCTTGGACATGGCTTCTTCCGACGAAATTGGCTTATTGTAAGGGACAACTTCAAGACAATGGGAGTTGTCTTGCGCCTATGCGGTGTAGTTAAGAGCACGGAGATCCTTCGGGATCCTTGATGATTTTAGCTCCCGTCGACAGCTCTGGCTTATAGTCTTATAAAACCTTGCGGGAGCTTTAATTGGTTTGAGTATAGACCTACTATACTGAAACCTATTACCTCAACTAGTAACTAACTACTGAGTTTCATAGATAGGTAGCTGGAAACTATACGTCTTGACACCAACACACTCAGGACTCTCGGGAAACGAAAGAATCGAGCGCCGTCGTCAACGACACAGTTGTATTCAAAACGCCAACGGCTCGCTGTACCTCATTTCCACCCTCTCTAGACCACATATCACCTTCTCGTACATTTCATTCAACCTCTTCGGGTCTCTCATCTCCTCGACTGTCCACTGCGGCACATCCAAGCACCAGCGAATGATTTCGGCATGCATATCTTCCACCCTACCGCTCCGCACCCATCTCTCCATTTCCTTTTCCGTCTTCACCCTGACGAAGTGCGACTGCACCTGATCCAGGTCGCCTACGATCGGCTTGTAGATTTTCTCGTCGTGGACGAAGAAGCTCCACAGTTCGTACAGCACGAGACCCAGGCAGTAGAACATATTCCCACTGTTCGCACTTGAGGGTTTCTCGAGGGTGGTGCTGAAGTGCGGCTTCTGCAGGATCCTCCCCAGGGTGTCGGTTTCCAGCCTGTCGTCCGAGAACAGCACGATGTTGTGGAACCCCCAGACCAGGCTGGAAAACGGCGTGCAGGTGAACTTGAGCACGGCAGTTGCGATTCGTCTGCACAGGCGGAGGATATCTGGCTCCGTGATCCATCCGTCGTTGCAGAATTGGCCTACGTCCTTGTTGATGTCGGATAGCTTCCAGCGGTTCTTGTCCCTGTGCGCGTCTACGAGGTGGGTGTCTGCAACGGTGTAGCAGCGTTGGATCGCAAGTTCCCATTCGGGCAGATGCTGCGTGACGGACCGGTATTGCAGCAAGCAGCCTTCGACGGCGCCCAGGCTCTGCATGGCGTTGGAGTCCAGCCAGACCTCGCTCTTGTTGCTTTCGCAGCTCGGGTCCTCGAGTGATAATCGGAACCGGACGTTGCTTTCGAGGTCGAAGCTCGTCAGCGAAGACTCGAGCAGGAAATCGATGACATGCGCCTTGTGTTCTGTGCAGCGCTTGTACAGGAATCCGTAGAGGCCTTGGTATGCCTCGTGCGCGAACAAGAGGTCCAAGAGTCGGAAATTCCTCTGCATGCAGCAGACAGTTGCTTGATGCTAGACGTGATGTTTTGTATGATTTGTTGGATGTCGGTGCGAGCAAATGCATGTAAAGGTGCCTTTGGCCGGATCGATGGTGGTCTTTTGACTACCACAACGTCCGTTTTCTTCTTCTGATGTCGCGGAGACCGTCTTGGGCTCGTACCGGTTAACTTCAGGCAACGTGAGTAGCAATTCGGACGTTATTTTGGAAGGATTCTGACGCACCCTTTTCTCTAACGGCCCCGCTATGTTTGCTGACTCTTCCAAAGTCTTGTGCAGCATGAAGAGGCTTTCGTGTGTAGCTTCCAGGATATGACTCGGGTCTTCAGGAAATCGTGCCTACGCCCACGCAGTTGAAGTTGGAACTTGTGGATATATAGCGTCTACTTACTCCAGTGATGACGCGTACATTACGGTCTTGGAAGCATTTCCAGAAGTTCAAAAGCCTCTCCTTTTCTCGGGATACCTCTCTCCACGCGTGGCCCATGTTTTTGTGGTCTCTGTCGATTTTGTAGATCAACGACCGCACCAGCTGCACCTGTTCAAGTGCATCGTTGTACTTGGAGATGTCCGAAGGCTGTGGAATGAACTTTCGAGAACCAATATAGTGGCTGAGATGATGGCCTCGCTCAGGAGGCGCGGGGAGCCCGTACGGCGGTTGGCGTTGGGCGACAAACAAGTCCGATGGATCGCGGAGGCCTTGAGAATGCTTTGGACACGACATGGACAATGTCTCGGAGGGAATTCACTTCGTCTTGGTTGTATCGGATGACCTGGCGGAGGCCCTTCTTGTCCTTGGCGGACTTGATGCGATCTCCGACGTCGATGGCAATTTGCAGGAGCTGCACGACGGCGGCTATGCCACCAATGATTTCGAAGCCACTCTGCCGCCTTGTCAGCAAGAATCATTGGTTGTGAGTATAGTGTATGTTAGCATGATTTCAGGGATTGTGAAGCTGCATACAATCGTGCGAAGCTTCTCTTGTCTACTCCAAGCAATACCAGAGCGGGATCTAGCGAGCCTTTGATCTTGAAAACCACCAGCGGGTAGCCCGCCGGTGAAACTGCAGTCGGGAGAAGCTCACCGGTGAAGCCGCTGACTGAGCTCGCCAGGCTGAACCCGAGCCTTTGGCCCCTGCAGACTCATCTCCTCCTCTATACGAGATTATGCGGGATTTGTAACGTAAAAGATCACCGAGCCGGCCGGATCACCGAGCCGGCCACTTTTTCTTGGCATTGTGAGCAACCTGAGGTCGGCTGCATCTCAGATTGAGCAGGTCTGAAGAAGGTTCAGCAAGCTTGAACAGTGGCAGTGCGGGAGTGAGCTGAGTTGAGCCGAGGTTGAGCCGAGTAAGATTTTGCTGATGTAATATGTCAAGATTGACCATCTTAGTCGGGTGTATGCCCGGAGTAGATTTGACTTTAAAATAGCAACATTTCCCACATTTTAGTAGAGGGAACCTTACCCCTGTTTTGACCCAGCCTACGCATTGTGTTGTTGTGGTGCTTCAAAGTTGGTGGCTAAGGGGCGCTAACAGCTCACGCGAACGAATTAGTGTCTCGTGGGGCTTCAAGGCCACCCAGCGATTCAGCTTCACTTAGCTAGGGCTGATGCCCGAAAACGCCTTGGCCATGAGACATCAAGGTTTACATCATTTCTCACTCCGCTGCAAAAGCGGTTGTTTTCTGCATATGCGACCATCAGCTTCGGACCTTCGAACTTGTTTCCTTCATGGCTATCCAGAATGCAGCGCAGCGCAGCGACTCGACGGATCTTGGCGTGCTTTGGACAAAAGCTGTTGATGATTATGTGCAAAAGACAGGGAACAATGTAGCGCATATGAGGTCACAAAGTTTGAACGATGTAATGGAGGCTACTAGCAAAGAAATGAAAGCTTTTGGCGGACGCCGACACGATGGCGGCAAGGTCGACAAGGTCCGATCTGCTTTCCAGAGCCATATCGAAGGGATGAAAAAGTGCATGAACGGCCTCGAAATGGTGGGTGCTGCTGCGGGTGCGTTTCCACCAGCGATGCCTGTTGGAATCGTCTTCAGCGCATGCGGCCGTCTTCTATCCGTAAGGAGCCACTACATCGAGTGAGGCGCCTTTACTAACTTGACAGGCTTTCGCTGCAGCAAGCGCTCAGTACGATAAAGTCGAAGAGTTTTTCAACCACGCTGGCAGATTCTTTGAACGACTGTCTCTCCTTGAAGGAAAAGCAAGTGTAGAGCCTCTCGCGCTTGCCATCGTCCGAGTATTCTCTATTCAACTGTCTATCTGTGGCATCGCACAACGCCTTGCTACCAGCGGGCGCGTCAAACTCTTTTTCAACATGTTATGGAACATGGAAGACCCGGAGTTATCTGCAGCATATGCGGCTATGCAAGGATCTATCGAAGAGCTTGGAGCAACCATAGGATACGCAAGCTACAGTGCCATCTGCGACACAAACAAAGACGTCAGCAAGGTGAACGGAAAGCTAGACGAGCTTGATGCCCACATCCAGGGATTCCGATCTACTTTGACCCAAGATGTCCAAGCTCTTTATGCAAGCAATCTTGCTTTAGACATCAAAATCACCGAGGGCTTTGTCGCTATGGAAGCAAAACAAGATCAGAGTTACGAATTGCAGTTATATCTAGCTCAAACTCAAGATCAGATCATGAAGGCAATAGCGCGAAGCACAACATCCCCAGAGCGAGTTCAAACTAAAGGCGATGTGGGCGATGCAAGTATCAAGGCTGCAGCACACATACGATCCTTCTTCGAAGATCGCCAGGAGCAGTACCCTGCTTTCTCAATTGTATACGACAACAATCTAGAACAGCATGAATATCTTGACAGGACGATGGTCAGTTATGCAAACGAGTGGTTGTTTGCCGATCCGACTTTTTTGAAATGGCGTAACTCTGTGAACCAAATTATCTGGCTACAGGGGACAGATGGAACCGGCAAAACATATCTCACGTGTGCTGCGCATCAGGATGCGATTTCACAATTTGGAAATTCAGCGTGTTGCGGATACTTTTATTTCTTTCCGGAGCGTACTTGCGTGGAGACAGCTTTAGCATGTATCGTCATGCAGATTGTTGCGAGAAATGAGCGTTATGCGGAAGCCATGGCAGCACAGCTTCGAGAAGAAGCTGCTAGCCCTGCGCTGGTTCCAGCGGACACCCCGACATGGAAGCGATTTCTCACATCTAGATTCACAGCCGCAAATTGTTCCGATCGTCTACTCTTGTTCATCGACGGCTTTGACGAGGCTCGCGAAGACCAGAAACAACTAATGGTTGATCTTGCGGAATATACCGAAGCGAACAAGTCACGCATTTCGATATTCTTGACAACAAGACGCACGTCTGTCCCAAAGTTTGGATCTCTATCACCTAAAATCATTCACATCACTAAAGAGAGTGTCACACCAGCCTTGACATTCTTGATCAAGAAACGGCTTGAGACACGACCTCAACTCAGAAGGCTGAGCAAAGTCGCGAAGAAAACAATTTTACGAAACCTGCTGAAGCACGCAGATAGTAAGCTTTTGTGCCTGTACATCCCTAAAAGGTAAGTATTGCTGACATTGAAAAGGCATGCTTTATGCGGATCATATGTTGCAAAGGTTGTCATACATTGGTCGGGAAAGCGTCATACTCCGTACGTTCGACAACATGCCTGGCAGCTTAGTAGAGCTCTTCGAACTCTTCGAACGAGAATGCGCAAAAGGCCGGTCAGAAGAACAGCTCATAGCTCTCAGAGCTCTTTTCACCTGGATGACTTACGCAGAGAAAAGGCTAACACTTAGTGACGCTTCGATTCTAATTGCTCATACAGTACAAGTTTCACGTGGACGAAGCTTCAAGGAGCAGATTCAAGCTATGCACGATGCATCGCTGTTACACAACGATAACGAGGTCATCGATATCGAAGACGAGATTATAGGACGATCATCGAGGTAATCACCATGCTTTTGTTGCCACATCAAGATCTGACCCAATTTAGGTTCTTCAGGGTGTCGCGTCAACCGACAAGCAGCGAATCTAGAACCGACGAGGGTGAGACCTCTGATGAAGATGAAGATGATGCTGAGGCTATTGACGAAAGCAGCAACCCTAGAATGATTGCTTATCGTACAACTGAGCTTGTCTTCCAAGATTACGCCACGAGTCGTTTTTTTCAACATTCTGAAGAAGTTGATCACGATTTGAAACGGGGTTTCCGCGTCTCAGCTCCACAGGCACATTTAGACATTTTTGTGGCTTGTGTAGACCTCATCTTAGGTCTTGGCTGGACCAAATCGAGTAGAAGTATAAAGCCTAACAGTCTTCAAGGGTACGCTCTTAGCTTTTGGCAAAAGCATTTCAATGAACTTGATGTAACTCAGGCAAATGATGCAAGCGTCATTCGCGTTGTTCAAACGCTGTATCGCATCTCATTAAATGCAGAGATGTTTGCGACTGCTCTTCAGCGCCATGGTCCCAAGGTAGACTTGGTACTCCCTAAGAGAGAGCCCGGATTAACAAGCTGGTACGACCGATTTGAGCTGTGGACTGATAGAGCAGCCGCACTCGTGGTCGATGCTATATCAGATGACGTAAAACAATGGATAAGTGGACCCAAGGAGGAGCTCATTCTTCTTCCGCTTGCACGAGGACATCTCAAGGCCTGGTTCTTTGAGACTAGGCAATGGGGTTTCGTGTATAGTTACCAGCTGGGTCGACGCTGCATTGCATTGGTGAGTATACACTTTGGATCACCCTTCACTCCTTGTAGCTAAAAAATTCGTAGACCCGCCGGAATGAACTCATCTATCACGGTTCGGACAAGATAGAAGAAATCTCACATTATGCAAGAATATTCCCGAGTTCTATCTCAGAGTCTTTGAAATTGAAAGCGATCACAGTAACATACTTTGTTCTGCACTTCGAGTGGGACGGTAGTACAACTGGCGGTAACGTAGATTTCGTTATTGACCAGATGAAAGAAAGTGCTGCCTTGGCGACTACATCGAAGGATAGGATAATCACTTTATATCTTCTGGGCACCTTCTACTGCATGCTCAAAAAGCAAGCAGATGCAATATCGGTCTTCAGTGAAGCTCGTCGTGAGATCAGCAGAGAAAACCTCGACCTACCATCATCAGAACAAGAAGATATAGCGAACTCCGAGATGGCGAACATTCGGGAGCTGACCCTCGATCGCCTATCCGGCATGCTAGAGGATTCTGGGCGATATCAGGAAGCGTTGGATTTGCGATTGAAATTCAAGCCTCTATACAACATTCTTCGATACGACATCAATTTCTCAATCATCAAACTTTGCTGGAAGTTGGACCAAAGTGGCCAAAAAGCTATGGATATTCTCAAATCGTGGTCTAAAAAAGATAGGAATTCTTACTTCCAACGTATATATGGAGGACCGGTGAGCAGGGCGGACTTGATCGAGCACACACGCCCTCCAAGACGCACTGCTGAAATGAAACTATATCTGGGGTGGCTTCACGAAGCAGATCAGACCCTTTACCAACAACAGGTCCTCGCTACAATATACCAGGATATTATCCATGATGTGGAGAAAGCCAAAGAGGTCAGACTTCGGTTATTCCGAGCAAAGCCAGCCCTTTACGATGCCAAGAAGCGGGTCGAAGATATCAGACTCGTTCAGGGCGAGGAATGGAGACGACACGCGGCTGCAATTTACCGTCAATTCCAGGCCGCATCAGATCCTGAGATTAAGGAATCAAAGCTAGAGGAACTGAAGTGCCTACCTGTTTTGCAGTTCCAGCAGAGTGACGAGCTTCAGGAGTCGCAGGTTGGTATGCTGAGAGCATACATGCTCCGCGTCTTAGGGTATGTTTCATTGCTACCAAGTTCATGCTAATTGTGAGCGGAGCTCCCGCTTCAGACGCTACCAAGGAAATGCACATGTTGTGGAGAGTTATCGTTCATGTGAATTATCATGCTGACGTATATCAACTCTAGGCCTACTCGGGAGTATCAAAAGTCAATGAACACACTTTTCAATACATGTGTAGCAGGACTTGAAGACGGAGTGTCCTACAATGACGGTCCTAATCTCCGACTTCTTACCAAGGTCTTAAGTTCGTTACCTGGACTTGAACGCGATGCATGCGTCTCCTACGCAGCGCAATTTTCGATCCTGGATCGGCAGCTACAGCATGGTTCTAATAATGGCACTGTAAATAATATGCCATCTCACGAGGAGAACATTATCTGGGACGGAGAGGAAGATCTCACAAAGATAGAGTATCCTTGCGATGGCTGCGGACGTAGACAGTTCCGTTGGGATTCTGTACAATATATGTGTCTTGTGTGCCCGAATTTGGATCTTTGCGAGGCATGCTATGAGAAGGAAAAAGAGTCCCATCATCGAGCTCCCCAGGCAACAAACCCAGATGAGAACGGTGTTTGGGAAGACGAGCTGTGGCATCCATTCTGCGACAGCACACACGTGTATATCAAAGGACCTATGAAGCACTGGAAGGGTGTACGTGGAGGCAGGATCAGGATCGACGGTACTGAAGTGGCAGTGAAAGACTGGTTAGAAGGATTGAAGGAAGTACGGTGGAAACAGGCTTGGGAGATCTTCTGGCGCTCGCAGAGTGGGCTGCGGAACATTGGACTTGATGATGGTGCATTTTAGGCTTATCACCTTCTGCTCCCAAGTACTTAGCACTCGAGATACATTGGAGTTTGCTCTTTCTGCAGATCAGAACCCAAGATTCTTGAAGGTTTCTCTCTAAGCATTCTTGAGCCGCTATACTAGTTGCAGTTGACGAAAATACTAGGTATTATAGATGCGCGATGTTTTTGGTCAGTTTCAGTACAAGACGAAGCCGTGTTCGTGACAGTACAGCTTGTTCGTCCATCAACAACAATCGTTGTAGGAGCCCACGAGCTTACCGTAAGTAGAGGTATAAGAAGTATAAGTAGGAAGCACAAAAGTGCATGGGAAGAAGCACTGCACTTACGGGTTCGGTGAGTTCCAAATCTCAGGGGAAAGCCAGACCAGATTTGTTGAGTTTGAACTCTGGTCATCACCCTCGCCCCGGCGCAGTGAGGCTCCAGGCCCAATAATGAAAGATTGAGTAAAGACTGTTCCCTGTAGGATGATAGTCTCCCTAGGAAGTGGTCGGTGTGCCAGTTTTTGACATTTTGACATTTAGCAGGCATCCTATAGCAATTGTATCTATAGAAATGCCAGTAACTGAATCATGTTTAAGTATTGTGGACTTTCTCTAGAATGACATTGCCAGGCGGGAATATGACTTTTTTGATAGGATGCGGTGGGGAGATGACGCCAATATGCTGCTGGTTGGAAATTATGGGCTGGATCTGGTCTCCATGACTTGTACTGGATCAACTGTGTCTGAGCACAGGCTGCCATTAAAAAGAAGAGAAGGGAGAGCATGGCGTCGTTAAAGAGCGATAATCTATGATACTGGTGATATTCATGACATGTATGTGTGAGAGTACTCTGGCATTATATGCATTTTCATAGTCATATATCCAAAGGGCGTATGTCCGACCAAGCCTACCACAAAATAATGCATCCCAGAAGAAGCCCCGTAGAGTTAGCACCCACTGTGCTTCATAGTTACGAGCTCGTACTAGTTGAGGGGCCCAAAAGCCGCCTGGCCAGGAGACTTCTCCCTCGGTATACAGCTTCAACAAGAGCCAGACCTGGCCATCCTTGTCCGTTGCTAATCCTCTACTGAATAGAATTCTAATATCGTCGGGTAGTCGTACGGGGCGTCCGACAATAATATCTCTTCCCTGGCTGCTATCTGCACGAGTAACCTGCTGTCCATACACTTCACCTTTGACCTTTTTGTGTTCCTCTATGTTACGATTAACATACGCATGGACTTCTGTAACGAATTGACGCAAAGTAATTGGGCTGTCATCCTCGTTGTTGATCTTAAGTGGAGTTGGTGACTGATATCGTTCCTCCTTAGGGTAACGTGGTTCACAAGCGAGCTGGCAGCACAAGCGAGCTGGCCACCCCACCAACTTTGCGCACCCATCTGAGCTCAATACACGATGGCTCAACACCACATTACTCGGTTAACTTCAAATGGAGTAGATATCCAGCTTGCTATTTCATCTATTGATTCCGCCCAAATTCAAAGTAATCGGCGCGCTGCTATAACTTTCAATGTTTCACGAGCAACACTGAGTAACCGACGCGCTAGTGTCCCTGCCCGACGCGATTGCCAGCCCAACTCAAGGAAGCTTAGCTAGCTAGAGGAGGAGGTAATAGTTAATTATATTCTCAATCTAGATTCTCGTGGTTTTGCCCCAACTCTAGCTACTATGCGTAAGATAGCTGATAAGCTACTCTCTCAGCGTAGAGGCAGCCCTATTAGCATCCACTAGGCGCGCAACTTTGTCAAGCGTACAGACAGTCTTACGACGCGTTTCAATCACCTATACAATAGGCAGCAAGCCTTATATAAGGACCTAGCTACTATAAGTAGTTAGTTTAAGCGGGTGCAGCGTACAAAAGCTACGTATAGGATAGCTAATAAGGACGTCTATAACTTTAACGAGGCTAGCTTTATAATAGGTAAGATTACAACTTAGCTTGTTAAAATAGGGTTAGAGAGAAGAGGTAGGCTAAAAGCTATCTAGCCTAGAAATTGTAAGTAGGTAATAGCAATCGCTATAATTAACGCTACTAGCTAGGTAGTCCTACTATTCCTTATCTTTACTAGCGGGTACTACCTCTCTACTTAGTATAAGGAAGACTGTATCCTACAAGACTAGGCTATTAGAATTAGCAATAATAGCTAGACAATAGATAAGCTAGCTATTAACTAGCTTAAGCACTTTAATAAGTATATAAAGAACTAAGTAGTTAGTATATATTAGCTACTACTCTCTTAAGTTTAACAAGATCTATAAAGAGAATAATATCTATACGCTCTATATACTAGCTTACTTATCTTACTTACTTTAGCCTCTTAATATTAGCTACTTCTCTCTATTAAAGAAGGCGTATAGCTATTAAGTTAAGAGCTTAATCTAGAACTATATTAATTATATTACTAAACTTAAATTCCTACTAGCCTTCTACGTAGCCTTTAACTAGGCCTTTATAAGAGTAAATATTTACTTAGCTTTTTAAGCTACTAGCTTTATTCTACTTTAGCTAGAAGTAGTTATCTTAAGACTTAATATCTAGCTCTATATACTTACTCTAGCTACTTTAGCTTTACTAGAGGCTCTTTAAGTAGCTTATACACTAAGTAATATACGTAAGTATTATAAGATATAAGCTTAGAAATAAGTAAGAGATAATTATTAATTAAAGAGCTATCTAAGCTAGGCTACTTATATATAGTAGAGTAGCTTAAATAGCTTGTATAGCTTACTTACTACTATAAGCTTACTTAAATTGTATAGAGTAGAGCTCTAACTTATAATATACTCCTTAGGTAAGCTACGTAGTAGAGCTATTTAATAAGTATTGTAGTAGTTATCTAAACTTAGTTAAAAATAACTTTACCTACGATTCTATTTGTTTTAGGCTTATACGTAAGTACTAAGTGCTTATACGCTACGCGTAGTATATTTAGAGTTTTCTTAGCTTTGTAAACTCTTTAGTAACTATTATTATAGCTATTATAAGTTACTATTTTTAAAGCTTTTAAAGCTTACTTTTTATATTAGTAATTATTATACTAACTTGTTCTTGTAGAGTAAAGCTAAGAAAGCTACTTACGCTTATATATCTTGCTCCTATACTACCTCTAAAGCTACTACTACTACTACTACTACTACTACTACTAAGAAAAAGAAGAAGCGTACTAAAAAGACTTTAGTACTATAGATACCTTTACCTCTACTCTTTTATACCTCTTCTCCTAAGAGGGTTATAGGTACTCTCTATAAAGAGCTCTACTTCTACTACGCTTATAGCGTATTAGTAGGCTACTTTAATAGGAGCTACTATAACTCTCTTAAGGAGGAGGTTTAGCGTTATATACGCTATACTACTAGTAGCTATAGCTACGTTCTTGTATAAGTTAATTTAAAAAGCTACTTTAGCTCTTTAATTTACTACTTTAAGAGCTACTCTAGCTCTTTATCTAATATTAGTTAACTAACTTGTATTATAGCCCTAAGATTACTTACTATACTACTATTACTTTTATTACTACTTAGGCCTATAAGGCTCTAGAGAGGGAGCTTAAGGCTCTCTAAAAGACTTTCTACGTACTACTTAGTAAAGTTATAGAAGAGACTCTAGGTCTTTAGACTCTTCTACTACCTCTACCTCTACTTCTACTTTAGCTTATACTTGTACTTATACTTACTCTTACTCTTACCTCTACTTAAGACCTTACTACTACTACGCTTACTAATACTACCTTTATAATAGAGGCTATTACTACTCTACTAGCTAAGGATACTTAAGCTAAAGAGGCTTTTGTGCGTCGTCTATACGTAAAGGCGTTTTTTAATAAGTTTATTAATCTTATATTTTAAATAGATACCTTATTTTAAGCTTAGCTCTAAGCTTTAGCTTTATACTTTAGCACTTTAATTTAAAGACTTCTTTATAGCTTTATACTCTACTTTTATAATTTTTATAACTTAAGCTTAGCTTGTATATCTTTAAGGTTAAGGTAAGCTTTAAATTTCTTAAACTACTACTCTAGGAGGTGCTTAGTTAGGCTATCTACTAGTATCTTGCTTATTAGTATTTAAGAGACTTAAAATAAGCCTCTAGCGTACTCTTATCTTAGCTATATATTCTATATATCTACGTAACGTAAGTACGTTATTACTCTCTTATTTTTACTTACAATAAGTCTAATTATTTACTAATTATTATAGAAGATTGTTTAAGTAGCTCTTAGGTCTAATATAAGCTCTTAAAAGAGCTTTTTTAGTACTATTACCTCTTTACTTACGTACTTAAGTACGAGTAGCTTAGCTTTAGTAGTAGAAGTAGTTACTATAGCTTATCGCGCTACCTTCTATATTACTACTCTACTAAAGAGTATTATAATATAGCTATAAGATAAGTAGCGCGTTACTAAATCGTTAGTAAACAACGCGTCTCTATATATAAGTAGCTTAGTACCTTACTACTTACTATCTTACTACTTACTATCTTACTACTAGCTATCTTACTACTTACTATACTAGACTAATAGGTGCTAAGTTCTATATAGGTAAATAATAACTTAGTTTACTACTTTAAGATACTTTTAGCTTAGATTTATAAGATATTAAGAGAGCTTAGTAGCTATAAATACGATGTCTAGTTGTACTATTATTGCTATATATAAGATAGATCCTACTTACTCTTAGTAGTCCTTAATTTTACACTTTAAGGCCTCTCCTTTACTTAGCTATAGCTCTTCTACTAGTAATAGAGTTACTAGAAAGCTTATAGAGCTTACAAGATCGAACTTTTTTACTATCTTGTTAATATACTTATTGTAGATAAGCGTAATAGTCCTATCTAGCTAACTCTATATTACTTGTACGCCTAGGAACTAGTTTACTAAGCCTTTATCTTCTATATTATACGCTTGTTTAATTCTCTTAATACTTTAGTAAGCTTCTAATTAGTAGATTATGTAATATATTACTAATATATTATTAACGTAAAAGAGAAAGAGTATTTTACGCTCCTTATTATAGAATAAGTACGGCTCTTCTTTTAAGACTATAAGACTAGCTTGTTTAAGTATTCTTAAGAGCTCCTTATACTAAAGGAGTAGTAAGTCTTTAAGGCTATACAGCGCTTAATTAAGCTTAACGCACTTACTAGCTACTTTAAACCTATCTAGGAGCTCGTAGATAACTACTAGTTAATAATCTCTATATACGTAGAGGAAAGCTCTAATAACGTTATACTAAGCTACTTCTAGGTTAAACTTAGCTATAATTACTATTGTAGTTTAAAACGAGCGCGCTACTAACGTAGTAGCGTAAGTTAATTATATTAAATTAATTATTTAGAAGTCTCTACGCACTATAATCTAAGCTTTATACTTAAGAAAGTAGCTATCTTAGTCGAGTTTGTATGTAAAAACCTACTTTAGAGGTAGTAGCTAATTACTTAATTATAAGCGCTCTATCTCCTCCTAGGTGCTAGCTACTAGTAGCGTATTAATCTCTTTCTAAGCTGCTTATTTAAAGAGCTACCTATATAGGTGCGTATATAGGTACTTCTAATTCTATAGTAGTAGTAGTAGCTTATCTTAATATAGATAAGCTTATAGCTATAGCTAAGGCTATAGCTTAAGCTAAGTAGCTACTATAATTATAGTGTTTACTACAGCGAGCTCTATATTTAGGTTATAGTTTATTAGTACTTATAGGAGTAGCTTATCTAGTATACTACTCTATTTACTCTACTCTAGTTTATATAATAATAAGTAAGCGCTTAAGCTTCTAGCGCTATTGTCTAGCTTGTTATTTTAGAGTCTTTAGCTTAATCGCGTTAGCGCTAGCTATTACTAGCGTATACACTACTAATAAGCTCTAACTATATTATTTAGAGCTATATAAGATATAGCTACTTAATAAAAGATAGTATCTACTTTATTTAGAGCTATAGAAGCTATAGCTACTTAATAAGAGGTAGTTTAATAAGTAGCTATTTAATAAGTTAAACTCTTATCTATTAGCTACTCTAAGGCGCTCGCTTCTTTAGTTAATTATAATTCCTAAGAGCTTTTAGATACTTTACTATATTAATTTCTATAATTAATATTAGTACCTATATACTAAACTCCTTTAGGTTTAGGTGTTTACTCTAGAGTTTAAAGGCTACTAAGCTTAGGTTACTTTGTATAGATTCTATATAGTTTACTAGCTAAGCTTACTACTTATATAAGATCTACTTCTTATTCTACTAAGATAGCTAGCTAGCTAGCCTAGCTTTTAGTATTATATAGAGCTCTACCCCCTAGATTTTACTTTAGGTACTCGCCTTACTAGTTACCTTCTAGGATTTAAGCTACTTTATAGAGCTAGTTATATATCTTATCCTAGGTTTCTTTTACGTTGCGCGCTACGTTTTTATATAACACGTTAATAAGTTTTTAAATCTTTAGCTTTAGGAACTCTTAATAAGCTTTACTCCTTTTATTATAAAAGAGCTACTTATTAAATATTATATTACGCGTTGTAATTACCTAATCTAATTCTAGGACCTATATCCTATATATATTAGATACTCTATATCTTACTAGATATCTAATATAG
>JALNQF010000643.1:0-18296 GCA_028456385.1 Ophiosphaerella korrae | reverse complement strand
GATAAAAGAAGTTTAGTATAAGTTAATAAGATAAGTAACTATAAGCTAATAATATAAGTAACTACAAGCTAATATAAGAAGTTAACTATAAGCTAATATAAAAAGTTTACTACAAGCTAATATAACGAGTTAACTACAAGTTAATATAACGAGTTAACTATAAGCTAATACGACGAGTTAACTACGAGCTAATGCGACGAGTTACTACGAGCTAATACAACAAGTTAACTTTAAGCTAATATAATAAGTAACTACGAGCTAACTATAAGTTAATATTTTGTCTATATTAGAGGTTAGAAATTACTCTATATAAAGGACAATATCAAGGTATAGTCTTTATACCTAGTAATATTAAGGTACAATACCTAGTAATATTAAGGTATAGTACCTCTATTGCTATTAAACTTTACGACGCTACATCTTAACAACAAGAAGAGATATAAGAAATTGAATTTAAGATTTAGAATCGCAGCGTCTTACTACACAAGATAGGTTATTAGTATTATTTTATTAAGGCTTATACAAGTAAGATAATATTAAAGGATATTATAGACTATCTTAGTAGTAATACGCTAGGTATATTGTTAAATCTAATATATATAGGGGTGTTAAGGATCTAGCTTACTACTATCTTAAGAGACCTAGCTAAGACTACTACAGCGTAGATATATAGATAGAGCGCAGGGCTAGAAATAGATAGATAGAATAATTAATCCTTTTAATTTATACCTAGTGCCTTTAAGTTATAGGTAATTAATCTAAAATAAGGCTTTTCTAAAAGCCTTAGTATCTATCTCTAATAAGGCCCTTATATAGCTGTTATAAAAAAGCCTTTTTATTAATCTACTATAACTCCCTTTAAATCTAATATTTCTATAATAGTAATAGTACAAGAGACCTATTTCTATAATAGTAACCTATTACTATTATAGAAATACTACCTATATAACCCCTTTAGTATAGTATTACCTAGCTACCTTTACTAACACCTTTATCTAACTTTACTTCCTATATACAACTTTCTATAAATCTATTTAATTCTCTTTATTGTACACTAGCTAGAGTAATCCCTAGTACCTTATACTACTCTCTATACCTATTATAATCTCTAAATCTCTCTAAATCTCTTTAAATCTCCTTAAATCCTCTATACTATACCTTTACACAAATACTATAATATACTAATCCTTGTTAGCTATATACCTACCTATTATACTATTATATTCTACTATAACTATTAGTATTTTACACCTTACCCTATATATAAGTCTATCCTTTACCTCTATAGCCTTAATATCTACTATATTTACCTCTATTATATCTTTCTAGTAAACTCTCCTTTCTACCCTCCTATTTACTAGCCTAAACATTAGGCCTATATACCCTAGTGTATCCTAGATATATACTATAATACTTAGCCTTATTAGAAATAGCTAAGCATCCTTACTTAGACTAAACATAAATTTCGCTAACGCCCTCTAGATATTAAAGTCTACTTCTTAATACTTCCTTATCTTAATATAGATTACTATTTTACCTATAGTATATATACTATAGATAAAGTCTTTAATAAGTAACTTTACTAGAGCTACTAACTCTTTACTAATTCTATCTAGTCCTAGAGATATCTTATTAAGAAGAACTTTATCTACTAGTCTATCTACACTAAGATTACTCTTGCTTAGGTATAAAGGCGCGCTAAAATCTACCCTATTACTACCTCCTCTAGATACTATATTATTTATCTATATAAACTTAATACTACTATTATAGAAGTTAGAGAAGTATACGTAGTAATTTACTAATACCTTATAGAGTATTGTCTTAGCTATATACAACGTTATCTTAAAGTATCTTATATAATCTAAACTCCTAACTTTATTAAACTCTATCTTTAACTTAGGAATAGAACTTACCTAAATAGATTAGCCTTACTATAAACTACCTTAATTAATTACTTATAGCCTTAGGATTGTTATACGCCTACTAGCTAACTAGCCGAACCCTAAGTATAAGTAAGATACTACTAAAGCTTTCTATTAAGCTTTTTACTATAGCTATATTTATATATTAGTCTAGATTGTATTAATATAATTGTATAGAAGAAGAAAGAGAGTATCTAAGTTAAAAGAAGTAGAGAAGAAAAGTAGAAAAAGAAGCTTTATATAGAAGAATACTAGTACTAAGGCTAGAGGTAAGGCTAGAGGAGAAGTAAGAGAGAGGTAAGAGAGAAGTAAGAGAGAGATAAGAGTAAGGTAAAGGAAGAGTAAGAGTAATATCCTAAAATACTAAGAGAGGTAGAGAAAGTAGTAAGTAATAGTTAATAGATAGTATTTTAGAAAGAGCCTTTTTATTAATAGTTATTCTAATATATAGTATTTATAAGTTATAGTAATATTATAGTTATTTATATACTTGTTTAAAAAAAGCCTTTTTACTAATAGCTATAATAATATAGAGTATTAATAAATTGTAGTAACACTACAATTATATATATACTTATTTAAAATAACCCTTTTTATTAGACTATAATAATCTATAGTATTAAAAAGTCGTAGTAGTACTATAGTTACTTATATACCTATTTAAAAAAAGCCTTTTTATTAAACTCTATAACTATTATAATATATATATAAATTATAAAATATCTCTACCCTCTATTATTAATAAGTAAATAATTGTCTTAATACTCTATACTTATATATTATACTACTAGCTCTATTTAACTTAGCTACCTAAACTCCCTAATCTACCTAACTCTTTTAAAATAACTAGAGGTAAATCTAGAGGTAAGGCTAGTAGTACTAAGTCTAGTACCTAATTATAAGAACTTTCTTGTAGCTTTACCTTTAGCGCTCTTTATTTCTTACCTAACGCGCCTTTTTATATTCTAGCCTTAAGTAGTTACTAATAACTCTTCTAGTTATTTACTTAACGCTAGTCTTACTCTCTTAGTTAGTTGTACCTATTATCTTCTTCTCTATAAAGGTAACTACGCGTAGCGTATTAGTACTAGTACTCTATCTACTTTACTACTATCTTTAAGTACCTTGTAGCTAAAGTCCTTAAGTTAGCTAGTAATACTACTTGCAACAACAAGAAAACTATATTATTTCTTATTATCTTTAGTTTACTATCTACAACAATAAAGAGTTAAATAAGCTACTTAGGTATATTACTATTACCTAAAGTAGTATTCTACTTAATATTTACTAGAATATATTATCAATATTGTATCCTCTTATCTTATATACTAATCTATTTTTTAGACTTTACTACCTAAGAAGATAGCTAAGCCTAGTAAGGGCCTATTATATAAGCTCTAAGCGCACTTTACTTTTAAGTTTCCTCTTTATATTATAGTTTCTTTATAAGTCTTTTTACTTTTATAATAATAACTAGAGTTAGCTTAAGTCTAAGTTTATAGCTTTTTATAGGGTTTATACTAGAGCTATATAGTAGCTAGTTGTATTAAATAACTACTAGCTTATAAGCTAAATCGACTAATACTACTTTAGAGTTAGCCTAGGTCTAGGTTTATAGCTTTTTATAGGGTTTATACTAGAGCTATATAGTAGCTAGCTATACTAAACAACTACTAGCTTATAAGCTAAATCGACTAACACTACTTTAGAGTTAGCCTAAGTCTAGGTTTATAGCTTTTTATAAGGTTTATACTAGAGCTATATAGTACTTAGTTGTATTAGACTACTAGCCTATAAGCTAAATCAAGTAATATTACGTTAGCCTTAATATTACTACTAATATAGACGATTAGTTATAGTACTAATAGTATTAATTTAGGTATTATAGATAGCCCTCTATAGGCGTTGTAAAAAAGGCTTTTTTAAAATACCTAGTATATACACGTTAATAACTAGTAACCTATATAAAATAATAGTTATAGTACTAATAGTATTAATTTAGGTATTATAGACGGCCCTCTATAAGCGTTGTAAAAAAGGCTTTTTTAAAATACCTAGGATATACACGTTAATAACTAGTAACCTATCTAAAGTAATAGTTATAGTACTAATAGTATTAATTTAGGTATTATAGACGGCCCTCTATTAGTATTATAAAAAAGGCTTTTTTAAAATACCTAGTATATACACGTTAATAATATATAATAGTAGCTATAGAAATTACGTACTATCTAATCTATACTATAGTTAATATTAATTCTTATAGGTAAGACGTACAACTAGTAGAAGATTATACCTATTTATAACTATATTATTAGTAGCGATTAAGATATAAATATATAGATGTATTGTATATAAGTAGACTATTATACTATCTAGGGTTTATCTAAGTTACTTACTATAGTATCTCTTATACTAAAGTATATCTTAGACTAAGAGCCTCTAATTCGCCTATTCCTATATAAAGAGGTAAAATAACTATTTTACTATACGTACTACTAACTACTCTAAGTATCTAAAAGAGTTATTCTAAGAACCTTACTAAGTTATTTATTAGAGTTAGGAATAGTCTAGTTAAACCTAGTACGCTTTAGTTAGTTTAGTTTAGCCTTAGAGTTAAATTTGTTAATATACTTATAGCGCTTTTATTTACTCTAGCCTATAACCCTAGTAAGTAGAGGAGTATAAGATTCTACGCTAGATCTACTCTTATCTCTAGTATTGTAATTACTAGGCTTATCTTTATTGTTACTACTATTAATAACAATCTAACTACTCTTATACTACTTAGGTTAACTACCTCCTTCGCCTTTATTAGCCTTATTAGTCTTTCCTTTAGTCTTTTATTATATACTCTACTTCTTCTTATATTTAGCCTAGATATAGCATTTAGTATACTTAGGTTCTTATAGTATCTTACTATTACTAAGTACTACTTCCTTATACTTCTTGCGCTAGTTATCGTTTAGCTTATCTTAGTAGAAGCTAGAGGATAGTATAGGATTCCCCTATTCGTCTACTATAATTAGTTACACGCGCTAGATTTTAGTCTTACTAAGTTTAATCGCCTTTTTTACTTAATATACTTTACGTACCTCTATTTCTTAAATATATATCTATTTTAGGTTTATAGTTACTATTAACCTATACTCTCTATATTAGTAGATTATATATAATCGCGAAAGACCTATTAAAATACGTAGAGCTAACTATAGCTAAAGTAATAATATAATAAGGTTCTCCTTACTAATTGTACTATAACTAATTATCTCCTTTATAACGCGCGCACTATTATAAGTATAAATATAGAATAAGTTACCTTTACTCTTAAAGAGATAGCTATAGAAGTAGCTACCTAATATATCTTCTTTATTAGGGTGTTTCGTTTCTATTAAATTAATCTCCTCTTAGTCTATATTACTAGTGTCTTAGGTAGAGAGCTTACTCCTTATATTTATAGCCTTAAGACTAACTACCTTATTAATTATAGAACTATAAATAGTTAGTATATATAAAATAGTATAGCTATATAACTATTTATAAGGGTCGCTTTTATATATAGGCGTTTTAAAAAAGGCTTTTTTAAAACACCTATATAAACGCTATAAGAAAGGCTTCTTTATAAGGCTTATATATATAAGTGTTATAAAAAGGCTTTTTTAAAAAGCCTATATAAACGTTATAAAAAAGCTTTTTTTTAAAAAGCCTATATAAACCTTATAGAAAGGCTTCTTTATAAGGTTTATACGTATAGGCGTTATAAAAAAGCTTTTTTTATAACTAATATTCTTTAGATTAGTACTTACTTTATAAGGTGTTCGTCTATAGTATATATAATAACAAGCAAATATACTATGTATCGATTTTCTAAACTAAGGTAATAGGTTTAACTAATTACTTAATTCTCTAAATCTAATATATCTAGCACTTTAAATAGGACTGTCGTACAATAGTCTACTTAGAAGTTTATACTAACACTAGTAATAAGTGTAGAGGCTAGTAGTATCTAAATTAGTAATCCTTTAGTATTAAAATTGTTTCGCGTTTTAGTGCGCTAGTTAGCCCTTATACTTAAAACTATAATACCTAATTACTCTTCTAAGAATATTAATATAAAAAACTTATATATATATTTAAGTGTAATTAGCTATTTAAACTATATAATAACCTTTTCGTCTTAGAGAAGAATATACTTTATTAATAGTACTAATATTATATATAGCTTAGGAGAGTAGTATAGAAATAGATTATAAATTTCTCTATCTAAGACTATACTTAGATCTAAAACATTAGTAGAGCTATACTTACTAAAGGGCTTAGGGTTAAGTAAAGCTATATACATATTACTATTAATAATTTAAGATAATAACTATCTAGTTTACTTTAAGTTTAGTCTAATCTTTAGTATACCCTTAAAGATTTTACTATACTTATAATACTAAGAAAAGAAGTCCTTTTTATTAGTTTAGTTAGGTTTATTAGGTTAGACTTTATTATTATCCTTATTACTTTTCTTACTTTTATAGCTTCTTTTACCTTTCTTAGGTATACTATCTTTCTTAGGCGTACTATTTTTTTTAGGCGTACTGTCTTTTTTAAGCGTGTTATCTTTTTTAGGTATACTACTTCTCCTACGTATACTACCTCTCTTGGTTTTACTAATCTCTTTAGATATAGTATCTTTATTAGATATAGCGTCTTCTCTAGATATAGTGTCTTCTTTAAGTAGGTTAGGTTTTAGAGGTTTAATATAATATAAGTTAAGGAAATAAAGATAAGTAAGAGGCGAGAAGAAAGAGAGTATATCTATAGCGCAATTAGTACGTAGATTTAGTTTAAAGCTACTATTATCTTTATCTACTTTTATTATAAGTCGCCTAGACTATTACTTATACTCTTTATTATACTCGCGTTAGGTAGTAAGTAAAAATATTATTTCTATCTTTAAATAGACTAGGTCTACTATATCTTACGTAATAGTATTTTTAGGATCGCTAATTAGATAAGACGAGTTATAATTACGTTGTAGGATCTAGTCTTTAAGTATTTCTCTAGCCTATATAGCCTATTTAAAGCTCTCTTAGTTTTATTCCTCTCTTATCTTAGTAGTATAGATTAGATCTACAATATAGGTATTAAAGTATACGCGCGTATAGTAAAATTATTGTGCTAAATAGTTTTTTAGAAGTAAGAATAGATTACTCCTAGTTATAAATTTATTACTATTATTATAGGATATTATACGCGCTAACTACTTAAAGTAACCTATAGCCTCTTCTTCTAGATAGGGATATAAAATAATACCTAGTAGTAAATAGTAGTCTTATAGACCCTTAGTTGTAGGACTTTTACTAAATAAAACCTTATAACTACTAAATTACTTAATAACCTATCGATAGGTATTGTTATTACAAAGTCTAATCTAGGGTTTGTCTAGATATATTATATTAAGGTTAAAAAACTTAGCTTTCTACTAGAGTAGATAATACTTTAGAAATATTAATAAGTAAGCTAGAACTTTTAGACTCTTTGTAGTTAAAATTTTTTTTATAGTATTAGGTCTATTCTAAGACGCTATAGTATTATAGAGTACTATAATAATAGTCTTTAAATTCTTATTATTAGCTATATTATAAAGTAAGTTACTCTCTTTAATTATATACTAGATATATATTCCCTTGTAGCTATCTACTATACCTAAGTTCGCGTAGATAATAACTACTCTAGTATAATTAGGTGCAAACCTCTTAACTTGTTCTACTATCTTAGCTACTAGTAAAGGTAAGGTAACAACTATATTAGAAGTGCAAAATATAGCCTTTTTTTAGTTAGGTAGTATCTAATACCTATATTTACGAGCTAAAGAATTCTATATACTAGTTAGTACTCTTATTTAAATTATATTATTAGTATATATATATAGGCGTTTAAAAAAAGCTTTTTTAAAACGCCTATACAAACGTTATATAAAAACTCTCTTAGTAAAGCTTATAAAGACGTTATAAAAAAGGCTTTTCTAAAATACCTATATAAGTGTTATAAAAAAGCCTTTTTTTAAAGGCCTATATAGGTATTTTAAAAAAGCTTTTTTTTAAAGGCGTAGTATAACTTACTAAGTATATATAACTAGTATAAGTAATAGTTTTACCTAGTCTAACGCTATTAGTAATTAGACAGCCTTTAGTAAGCTCTACCCTGAATTTTTCGTCGATATTAGCTATAGCAATTACTTACTACTACTTAAGAGTAAACTGTTAGCTCTAGTAGAGTATACATAAGAATTTTAGGTTAGTAATACTATAGTATACTATTGTATCCTTTAAATTGTCTCGCTAGAATTTAGGTCTACTTATTAGTATAGATATAGCCTTACTAGTATTAAGATAGCTCTATAGAACCTAAGGTAAGTTAAGATTTTCTATATTTTTGTCCTTGTATATAGTCTTATATCTAGCTACTTAACTATAGGTTTGTAGAGCTCTATTTACCTACTTAGCCTATAGCCTCTAAGCTATTTTGTTTTTTTCTTTAGCTACTACTAGACGCTTACTAAATTTACTTCCTTTCTTCTTCTTACCTACTACTATAATATCTAGTTACTAAAGTGTATCTATACTAGTTTCTAAAACATTAGTAATAGACTTTACTACTTTTATAATTAGTTCTATAACTTTTTTAATAGTTTTATTAATATCTACGTATTTAAACTTATTAAAGTATCGCGTTAAATACTCTAGTAAGTAGACTAAAATTTATCTAAACTATTTAGCTCGTATACTATCCCTTTTAAGATCTTTAAAGAGCCTTTATAGTATAGCCTTGTTATCCTAGAGGCTTATTAGTAGAGTAGCACGAGGCCTAATAGTTAGGTTTAGTAAGTTAACTAGCTTGTTAGTTTCTATGTTTTAAATTGAACCCTCTAGAGGCAGATTTCTATTCCTAGTTAGAGGTAGATTTAGAATATCGTTACTTTCCTTATCGTTACTTTCCTTATTGTTAGAAAATACACTTAGCGTTTTCCTTAGGTTTGTACTATCTCTAGAGTTTACTTTAGTAACGTCCCTAGTAATCTCTACTTACGCCTAGAACATCTTGTCTTTATAATAAGACTCTTAGGCTTTAAAGTATATATCCTATTTAATCTAGTTAGTTTTACTCTATTTAATTTGTTTGTTAATAGCCTTGTAGGTACTAAGACCTATCTACTATAACCTATACCCTAGTACCTATTTAAGCTTATTAGTGCGTTTATACTAAATATAATTAAATACACCTTCTTAGATAAGTTCTTTTATATATTCTAAACTGTAGTAGATAGTATAGTAGTTTTTATCCTAGGTTTTCTTATCCTTTAGGCGAGGGCGCTAAAATATTACTTACTATCTACTAAACTTATTATATAGAGCTTTTACCCCTATACCTTAGTTCTTAGCCTAGTAGCTAAGAAAGCGTTCTAGGAAGTTTTCTATCTACTTAGCTAAAGATAAGTTATAGAGTAGAATATTAATATCTTAAACTAGAACGTAAATAACCTTTACGAATTTTTTTTTGTATCGCTAAGTATTAAGTTTAGTAGTAGTAATAGAAAATATTAGCTTAATATACTTAGCTTCTAGGAACCTATTATAGTAAACTAGTGCTGTAAGTCTAATCTTAGTATATAAGGTATTTTCTCCTTTATCTTTAGACTTAGAATATTTATCTTTATTATAATAGTCCTTACTATTTATTCTACTATTAGGCGCTAACTACTACTTTAGGTAGGCTATTAGAGTTAAGTAATTAATACTAAAAACACTTTCGTCTAGTTCTATTTTATTAGAAAACGTCTACATATTATATCGCGTAAGGAAGGGATCTAAAGTAGCCTACTAGTAGTAGTATCTTATAGAGCTACACGACCTTTATAGGTATTTAGTAACAAATTAGCTATAATTAACTATTTATATCTTTCTAACTATAACTAGTACGTAGTTAAAGTAAGTACACTTTATAGTTGTTGTAGAAAAGCCTTTTTTTAGGGTATTTAGAATTAATTATAGTAGTTGTTTAGTCTACTAGCTAATAGAAGCTCTAAGCTAAGTAAACTTAATAGGTTAAGAGAGTAGGAAGAGTATAAGAGTAGAGAAGTAAGGGGGTATCCTCTATATAGTTTAAAAAAGCACTAGCGACTAGCGCTAAGTAATACTAAGTAAGGTAAAAGAAAGTTTATATAAGTAAGGTAAGTAAAAGTAAGTAAAAGTAAGTTCTTGTAAGTAAAGTAAGTAAAAGTAAGTAAGAGTAAGTTTATATAAGTAAGAGAGTTTACATAAGTAAAAGTAAGATAAGAGAAATTTTACGTAATAGTATTATTATTTTCTTAGAATAATTAAGTATTGTATTAGAGTATAGTAAGATATTAGTTATTATAAATATATACATCTTAGTTTAAAGTACTTAAGTTTCTACGCTAATAAAAAACCTCTTTTTATAAATTAGTATATATAGCCTAGAATAAGGTACTATATTAAGCTATTATTATATACAAAGTAAATTTATTTATACTTAATATATAGTAGTAAAATAAGACATTCTATATTTTATTCTACTAGGGTATACTTATATACAATTAAGATAATAGGAAGATACTACTATAGCTATTATAAAAAAGGCTTTTTTAAAATAGCTATAGTAACTAATATATATACTATAGAATATAGTACTTTAGTATAGCTGTTATAAAAAAGGCTTTTTTAAAATAGCTATAATAACTAATATATATTATAGATTAAAGTACTTTAGTCTAGCCTTTATAAAAAAGGCTTTTTTAAAATAGCTATAATAACTAATATATATTGTAGATTAAGGTACTCTAGTATAGCCTTTATAAAAAAGGCTTTTTTAAAATAGCTATAGTAACTATTATATATACTATAGAATATAGTACTCTAGTATAGCTATTATAAAAAAGGCTTTTTTAAAATAGCTATAATAACTAATATATATCGTAGATTAAGGTACTCTAGTATAGCCTTTACAAAAAAAGCTTTTTTAAAATAGCTATAGTAGCTAGTATAAATACTATAAATTATAGTACTCTAGTATAGCTATTATAAAAAAGCCTTTTTTAAAACGGCTATAATAACTAATATATATTATAGATTAAGGTACTCTAGCCTAGCCTTTATAAAAAAGGCTTTTTTAAAATAGCTATAATAACTAATATATATTATAGATTATAGTACTCTAGTATAGCCTTTATAAAAAAGGCTTTTTTAAAATAGCTATAGTAACTATTATATATACTATAGAATATAGTACTCTAGTATAGCTATTACAAAAAAGGCTTTTTTAAAATAGCTATAATAACTAATATATATTATAGATTAAAGTACTCTAGTATAGCCTTTATAAAAAAGGCTTTTTTAAAATAGCTATAGTAGCTAGTATAAATACTATAGATTATAGTACTCTAGTATAGCTATTACAAAAAAGGCTTTTTTAAAATAGCTATAATAACTAATATATATTATAGATTAAAGTACTCTAGTATAGCCTTTATAAAAAAGGCTTTTTTAAAATAGCTATAGTAGCTAGTATAAATACTATAGATTATAGTACTCTAGTATAGCTATTACAAAAAAGGCTTTTTTAAAACAGCTATTATAGCTAATATATAATTAGATATCTATATATAAGCTTTTCTTAAACTAATATAAAGTATAGCTTATTATCTAGAGTATATGCTTGTGCATAATTAGGTGTATCTAATACAACTAATTTAAAATATTAGTAAATTCGCTGTTATTATCTAATAACGCAATGTAATTAGTAGATATATTAGGTAGTAGGGGCTAGTCTATCTTATTACCTAAGTCCCTACTTGTGCGTATATTTACGCAACTAGACTCGTCTCTAATCTAATCTTTAGTATTATCTAAGAAACCTATTAGTATATTAAGGTAGTCTAGGTATCCTATATAAGACCTAAGCTATACTATAGGCGATAGGATTAAGTTAAGTAGTAGCTTATTAGATTTAGTTAGTATAGTCTACCTTTCTACAATTTTACTCTCTTCTAAATCGCCTACTACTTCGTAATTCCTAGGTATCTTATCTCTAATTGCGTACGCTTTAATATTAGCGTCTAAAAATCTTAAAAATATCTATTTTATTTTTAATAATTAACTCTTAAGCCTCTATTCTACCTAGATAACCTAGGAATTATACTTAGAACTCTTTAATACTATAACAGCCTTATTATATTTATAGTAAAAAATAGCTTGTATATAACGCGCTACTATCCTAGAGAGGATTTAGTTAAATATACTAATATACTATTCTATAAAAGTAAGTCTAGAACCCTCTATTTTGTAAAGTATAGCTATAATTTCTTTATATCTCTTTACGTAGCTAGTATTCTTAGCCTAATTTAGCTATTAATAGGTAGGTTAGAAGAGAAGAGATATCTTTCTAGTCTAGCTATTATCTACCTATAATAGAAAATATTTAGATGCGCTTTTAGACTTTATAAAAGCTACCTATAGATATTTATATATATTTACACCTTTAGTACTAAGAATTCTATATAGTAGCTTAAATAATATTACTTCTAAGCCTACTTTTACTTTCTCTAACTAACTACTAAACTTATTAAAGTTACTAATACAAATAGCTTTACTAATATAGCTGCGCTACCTAGTAAAAACCTCTTCTTATAATATAATATTGTAGGCCTATATATATATTTAAGAGAGGATAGTATATAAATCTTTAAATTTACTATTACTTAGTTTAAATATAGTAGTAGTTGCGTAAATCTCTTTATAAGTATACTCTTATATCTTACTTTCTTAAGTAGTAGCCTAAAGTACTACGCTTAGTATATTTAGAGTAGTATAGATAGTATTTATATTAATATCTAGGTTTAGATATTAACTAACGTTAAAGCTTAGACACGAAAAGTCCTAATTACTTAGTTTTTTATAGAGCTATATAATTCTATACTACTTTATAGCTTACTATATATTAAGACTTTGTTTATAGTAAGAGGTACGTGTTAGATACTATAAGTTATACTAGAATATATTAGAGAAATAGCTTTTTACCTACTACTTACTAAGCTATATACTAGAGTATTATAGTAGATTATAATAGCCTAAAGAAAGGCGTAAGAGCTTTACTATAGCTATTGCTATAAGGCTATTAAGCTCCTAGTTAGCTAATAGTATTGTCTAGTTTATACCTTTTTGTAGTTTCGTAGTTATAATAATATATTTAAGTGCTATAAGCTAGTAATTAGCCTTAGCTATTTAGAATTAGTTTACGTACTTAGTAGCGAGGATCTAGTAGTTTAGGTGCGCTACAGGATTACTAGCGTTACTCTAGTCTAGGTCTATATCTACACCTAGGTTCTCTAGTAGAATATAGAATAAGTCGTACTATATCCTCTACTCTTGTCGATTACTAAATAAACAAAGGCCTAGTTATTTTAGTAAGGTAATAACCTACTCCTTTATATTCTATAGACGTCTTTAAAGCGACTTAAGATTTAATTAGCTAGTCTACTAACTCTATTATAACTTCTTAGTAGCCTACGTATTAAGATTCTCTATAGAGTAACTAAATACTTTAAAAGCCTAAGCTTAGAATAGATAAGAGCCTTTTAGCTACAAAGTATATTATTCTTTAATAATATTATAGGCTTTGTATAAGCTAAGACTACCTAAGTATAGAGTATTTAAAGGCCTTATATCTACTATAATAGATCTAGCTTACGTACCTACTTATAGGTACGTAGTAATCTTTACTAATTGTAGCGATTTACTATAACAATTAAATAACCTTGTCGCCTAATCTAAGTTATATTACTATTTCCTAAGTAGAGTAGAGCCTATCTACCCTTAAATATAGTGTTTAGATCTTAGGTCTAGCTAAAAGTGCTCTTTGTCTAAATATTCTTCTTGCTAGCGTTAGTAGAAGTTAGTAGTAAACGCGTCGCGTATAGTTTTAAATAGCGCTTTAGATATACTAGAAAGTTTTATACTATATCTAGATATAATAAGCTTAGGTTTAGTAAACGCGTCTAGTAGTAGAAGAGTGTCTAATACCTTATCTACTAATAAGAGAATTGTATCCTATAATCAAGTAAGTATATAATATAGTATAGTTACTATAATATTAAGGTAGTTTATATAGCCTTTTATAGAGAACTCGCTCTTTATTTTTAATTTTGTCTAGATTTCTTTAAATAATACTAGGTAGTAATGTTTTAATCTATCCCTATATATATAGGCTAGCGCTAGTACTATAATATAGTCTATCTATAAAGCTATAGCGTAATTATCTAGATACTAGGATATAGAGCTTACCTAATTACTATGTTTATTCGTATAGTAAAGTAGTATATAGCTAAAGAAAATATATATTCTCTAGAGTCTAATAGAATACGCTAGTATATATTTATCTTTAGTAAAGTTAATCCTAGGGAATTTAACGTAAGGGTTTTGTTGCTAGGAGCGGGCGTATAGTAGATAAAATAACTAGTTAATATCTTTATAGGATACGCCTAGGCTAGTTACTAGAAATATAATACTATTAACGTTAAACTCGTGTATAAAGATATAAGGTTTAGGTATATTATTTAAGTACTTAGCTTACAACGCGTTAAAGTCTAATATTAGAGAGTTTTCTACGTTAAACGCGTCTAGGCTGCAACTAGTTAGGAGCGAACGCTAGTTTAGCTAAACGTGTAATATATTATCTATACTTGTAAGCGTAGAGAATAATATAGGTACGTTTTTCTTTTAGTAGTAAATACTAGACCTCTCTATTACGCCCTATATTATATATATAATATTATTAAGTATTTATCCTAGTGCTACTTGTACGTTATTATATTTGTATTTTCTTGCTAGTAAGGTAATAATAGCGTTAATAGCGTGTTATTAGTATATAGTAATATTATTATCTACTAGTGTTGTATTATTATAGACTAGAGCGCTGTTACTAGAAAAGGGTATTAGTAAAGCTAAGGCGTTACGTAGAGTTAGTAGTACTAGTTTAGCTAGGAGTAAACTTAGAAATTCTATAGTTTATTAGGTAGATACGCCTACTACTTGTAAGCTTATAAACGTTGTAAAAAAGCTATTTTCTAAACGCGTAAATATAAATAGTATATAAGTATTATAACTAATCTACTCTAAATTAGATAATATATATACCTATATAGATAGGACTATCTTAAAGAGTATTTAAGGAGTATAAGTTTGTTATTAGAGTTTTTACAAGAATAAACTAGTTAAAGTAACTATAAATTAACGTATCTAGAGTAGAAAGAGTCTAAGGAGTTAGTCTTAGAGTAAATTTAGGTTGTAGTATCTTGTTAGTGTTAGCGTTAGTATTGTAGGGCAACTTATCCTAAGGTACTAAGAGTGTTAGTATAGGAATAGTAGTAGGTATTCCTTAATAAGTATATATACTAGTAGCTAGTTAAAGTCTTGTACTAGGGACTCTAACTATATATTACCTAACGCAATACTATAAGCCTATGCGGGACGCCTAGCTATAGAACCTAGTATTAACTTATTATTACTATTATTACATGTATAATTATCTTTAAAAGTTAGGTTAATATAGAGATTATAGGGTAGGTATAGGATTAGTATAGGTGTAGTTAGTAATAGCTAAGACGTAGACGTAGAAGTAGTAAGTAGTATAAACAGCTAGCCTCTTTAACTTTACGTTGCTAGTAGTATATATAGCTTAGTTTCTAGATAGGGTAAGTTAGAATTAACTAATATATATATAATATACCTAGTTCTAGTAGTTTACTAGTGTTAGCTTTCTTTCTCTTCTCTCTACTCTTATAAGCTAATTAGATATTACTTTAACGCTACCTTTTATCTTTCTTAGCGTCTATTGTTTTATATTACTTTTAACTAGGGCTACTATACTTTTTAGGAGGTATAATAATATTATTTATATAACGTAGTACTTAGGTAGCCTATAGGATTAGATAGATAGTAAAGAGATAAGAGAGTTTCTAGATAGATTAAGTAGAGCGTAAAATAGGAGACGTATATAAAAGTTAGAAAACCTAATAATAATACTTAAGAAGAGGTTTTTATATTCTAGAATCTTAACAATATATAACTAATATATAGGATGTTTAGTAGAAATTATTAGAAAATATCCTATTTAGGCTTAGTATACTATAGAAACACACCTAAGCTATATAGTAATATCTACTTCTTCTATAATCTATAGTAACTAATAAATTAGTTATATAGCTATTATAAAAAAGCCTTTTTTATAATCTCTAGGAACTATTAAATTAGATATATAAGCTTAATATTAGTTAGTATAGGTATTATAAAAAAAGCTTTTTTATAAAGCTAATATATATATATATATAATCTACTTAGCTTATAAAGTAACTTATAAGGTAGCTTGTAATAGTATTAAAGATAATAGATAATAGGCTAGTATATAAGCGAGCTATAGTATAAGAGTAAATTAAAGTGTATTATAAAAGTTATTAATAGTAGCTAGGGAGTAGATAAGAGATACTATAATTACTTAATTAGTTATAACTATTTATATTAATTAACAAGTAACTATTAAATCTAATATATAGCTATTATAAAAAAGCCTTTTTTCTATAGTCTATAGTAGCTTATAGTCTTGTAATACGTATTAGAAAGGTACTATATTAGGATTAGCGTAGCTATAAGTTAGGTGCAAGACTATACAAAGTAGTAAAGTATTAATAAGATAAGTTAACTATAAGTTAGTAATGCGAGCTAACTATAATAAGCTACCTAGGGCGAGCTACTTATAATATATTAGAAATATACTACTTTAAGATTAGCGTGTTAGATTTTTTCTACTTTAGGAATATAACTTTAACAACGTATATCGCGACAATAGTAAGAGCTATAAAAAATCTAAGAGTAGATTTAGATTCCTAGCGTAATTCTATACAAGATAGTCTCCTAGCTTTTTTATTTTATACTTTTATGTTAAGAGTTTTATTAAGAGAAATAGGTGTTAGAAATATACTAATTTAGGATTAGCGTGTTAGATTTTTTCTACTTTAGGAACACAACTTTAACAACGTATATCGTAACAACTGTAAGAGCTATAAGAAATCTAAGAGCAGATTTAGATTCCTTGCGTAATTCTGCACAAGATAGCCTCTTAGCATTTTTTTATTTTTGTAATTTTAGTACTTCGGACTCCTACCTAGCCCTAACTCTAGACACTAATAACTTTTTTTTTTTTTTTTTTTTACTTTTATTTTAACCCTAACTTTACTATTCTTCTTTCTTTTCTACTAAAATATTATAACTTTTCTTTAATTTTTCCTTACTTATATTATACTCTCTATAATAATACTACTTTTTACTTTTTTTTCTTTACTTTCTTACTTTTCCTCTACTTTATATACTTTACCTTTATTATATATAATTTCTATAACTAATATATTTCTTCTTTCTATTTCTTTCTTTATCTTTATTTATATTCTAATTTCTTTTTCTTTTTTATTTATTAATACTTTATTATCTTATACTTTATTCTTTATTTTTTTCTACTACTTTATTATATATCCCTTTTTTAACTTAACTTATATTATTAACTTTATACTTTTATAATTTCTTTAATTTCTCTAATTAAAATATCTATTTAATTTATTTCTCTTAACTATCTCTTAAATATTTCTATTTCTACTTCTATTATCTAAATATTTTACTTTACTCTTTTACTTTTTACTTTACTCTTTTTTTTTTCTTTAATTTATATAATATTATATTATTTATTCTCTATTTTTATTTTTATTATATCTTTTAAATACTCTTTTTACTATAATTAATTTCTTTATATAATATTTAATTTACTATTATATCTTTATTTATACTATATACTTTTTTATTAAAATCTTTTATTATTATACTTATTCTAACTTATATAATATCTTACTTTACTATACTTTCTATCTTATTTATATAATTATATTTTTTTATTAATAATTTTTTTCTTTCTTTTAACTTATTTTCTTTACTATTTTACTTACTTTCTATATAAAATAAATTTCTTATTATACTCTTTTTATAATCTCTACTTCTTTTTTCTTTATATAACTATAACTCTTATTTTTATTTTATTTCTTTATTTACTCTTTTTTTAAAAAAATTAATCTTTACTTCTACTATATAAATATATTATTTATTTTATAGCCTTTTTTTTTTCTCTATTATTTAATAATTTTTATATATATATATTTTTTTTATATATCTATTTACTCTCTTATATATTACTCTATTTACTATACTAATAACTACTATTATTTTATCTTCTTTTATACTACTACTATTTACTATATATATATTT
>JALNQF010000642.1:0-18341 GCA_028456385.1 Ophiosphaerella korrae | reverse complement strand
TAATAATTTAGTAACGCGCTACTTATCTTATAGCTATATTATAATACTCTTTAGTAGAGTAGTAATATAAAAGGTAGCGCAACAAGCTATAGTAACTACTTCTACTACTAAAGCTAAGCTACTTGCGCTTAAGTACGTAAGCAAAGAGGTAATAGTACTAAAAAGGCTCTTTTAAGAGTTTATATTAGACCTAGGAGCTACTTAGATAATTTTCTATAATAATTAGTAAATAATTAGACTTGTTATAGGTAAAAATAAGAGAGTAACAACGTACTTACGTTACGTAGATATATAGAATATGTAGCTAAGATAAGAGTATACTAGAGGCTTATTTTAAGTCTTTTATATACTAATAAGCAAGATACTAGTAGATAGCCTAACTAAGTACTTCCTAGAGTAGTAGTTTAAAAGATTTAAAGCTAAGCTTAAGTTATAAAAATTATAAAAGTAGATTATAAAGCTATAAAGAAGTCTTTAAATTAAAGCGCTAAAGCGTAAAGCTAAAGCTTAGAGCTAAGCTTAAAATAAAGTATCTATTTAAAATATAAGATTAATAAACTTATTAAAAAGCGCTTTTACGCGTAGACAACGTATAAAAGCTTTTTTAACTTAAGCGTCTTTAGCTAGTAGAGTAGTAATAGCCTTTATTATAAAAGTAGTATTAGCGAGTATAGTAGTAGTAAAGTTGTAAGTAGAGGTAAGAGTAAGAGTAAGTATAGGTATAAGTATAAGCTAAAGTAGAAGTAGAGGTAAAAGTAGTAAAAGAGTCTAAGGACCTAGAGTCTCTTCTATAACTTTACTAAGTAGTATATAGAAAGTCTTTTAGAGAGCCTTAAGCTCCCTCTCTAGAGCCTTATAGGCCTAGGTAGTAATAAAGGTAATAGTAGCGTAGTAAGTAATCTTAGAGCTATAATATAAGTTAGTTAACTAATATTAAATTAAAGAGCTAGAGTAGTTTTTTAAATTAACTTATATAGAAACGTAGCTATAGCTACTAGTAGTATAGCGTATATAACGCTAAACCCCCTCTTTAAAGGAGTTATAGTAGCTCTTATTAGAGTAGCTTACTAACGTGCTACGAGTATAGTAGAGGTAGAGCTCTTTATAGAAAGTACCTATAACCCCTTTAGGAGAAGAAGTATAAGAGAGTAAGAGTAAGAGTATCTATAGTACTAGAGTCTTTTTAGTATACTTCTTCTTCTTCTTAGTAGTAGTAGTAGTAGTAGTAGTAGTAGTAGTAGTAGTAGCTTTAGAAGTAGTATAGGAGCAAGATATATAAGTATAAGTAGCTTTCTTAGCTTTACTCTATAAGAACAAGTTAGTATAATAATTACTAATATAAAAAGTAAGCTTTAAAAGCTTTTAAAATAGCAACTTACAATAGCTATAATAATAGTTACTAAAGAGTTTACAAGGCTAAGAAAACTCTAAATATACTACGCGTAGCGTATAAGCGCTTAGTACTCGTATATAAGCCTAAAACAAATAGAATTATAGGTAAAAGTGTTTTTAACTAAGTTTAGATAACTATTATAAAACTTATTAAATAGCTTTACTACGTAGCTTACCTAGAGAGTATATTGTAAGTTAGAGCTTTACTCTATATAATTTAAGTAAGCCTATAGTAGTAAGCGAGCTATATAAGCTATTTAAGCTACTCTACTATATATAAGTAGCCTAGCTTAAATAGCTCTTTAATTAATAATTATCTCCTACTTATTCTTAAGCTTATATCTTGTAACACGTTCTTATATAAGTTAATTTAAAAAAGCTTCTCTAGCTCTTTATCTAATATCTATTAACTAACTTATATTATAGCCTTATAATTACCTATTACGCTACTATTACTCTTATTACTACCTAATCTTATAAGGTTCCTAAGAGGGAGCTTAAAGCTCTCTAAAGAACTTATTACGTAGTAAAATAAGAGCCTAAGCTTACTTAAGCTTAGTATTCTACTACCTAGACTAGTATATATACTAATACGTACTTATAATAAGACTTTCTATATATAACTTAGTAAGGTTATAGAGTTAGAAGAGACTTTAGCTCTTTAACTTCTTTTACTACTTCTACCTACACCTATATTTATACTTATACTTACTTTTATACTTACTTTTATACTTACTCTTACTTCTACCTAAAATCTTACTACTACTATACTTATAGATACTACTATTACTATAGTAGTAGTTACTACTTATAATAGAAAGTAGAAGCTTAAAGAATAATCTTTATATAAGTAAGAAGTTAATTAAACTACTATCTAAGTATAATACTATATATAATTAACTCTATATACTTAAGAATTAGTAAGACTAATTATTTAGTTCTTAATTACTCTAGTAAGTAATCTTAGGATTAAATAATCTTCTTCTTAGTACATCTTTTTTACTATATACTTCTTAAGATTAAATTATTTAAGTATTAATTTTACTTTTTACTTATATTTACTTTAGAGTTAAGTATTATTATTTTATACTCTTAGCTTAATTTATAATTAGTTAAGTTATATAGCTTATACTTTATAAGCTTAAAGTATATTATATAAAAATCTACTAAAATACTTAGCTATAATCTAAAATAGTAAGCTCTAATCTTTTTTTCTTTTAAAATTAATTAATTTACTAATTACTACTATTAAAAAACTTCTTAGATTTACACTAATTAATATTCTTCCTATTAAGATTAAAAGTAGCTTTTCTTTAGCTTCTAATCTTATATCTCTAGCTTCTATAAGTAGTAAACCTTTAATCTTTAATTATAGTATACTTCTACTTAGTCTTAATTTCTAAATACTTAATTTTTATACTTAATTCTAAAGTTCTAAGCGTCTTATATTATAGTTTTCTTTTTTTTATAGATTTATTTACTAATATTTTAAAACTATAATTATAATATAATCCTAAGAGTATAGATTTAAATATAATAAGTAAGTAAATCTAATCTATAGAAGTTTTATTATTAATTTTACTTTATTTAGTATTATTATCTATTCTAAGTATTTTTAATTCTATTTTACTTTTCTTTAATAATTAGCTAATTTTCTCTTCTAATAATAAAACCTTAGAAAAAAATCTATTTACTATTTAGTAATTTCTTTAGGCTTTAAATAAAGCTTATAATTTTAAAATAACTAGTTCTAATAATAGTAGATTAAGAAATTAATAAAGTAGTTCTAAAAACTTTATAAAAAAAGTTTTTATTAGATTAGTTAAATTATATTAAGTATATATTAAGTAATTTAAATAATATAAGAGTTTATTTTAATTATATAAGTAAAACTATTAATTTAGTATAAAAAGAGTACTCTTTTATACTAGTAAGAAGCTTAGCTAAAAAAAAAAGTAAAAAGAACTAAAAAATAATTAAAAATAAAAAGAAATTATTAATTAAAAACTACTTAATTTTTAAAGATTATAAAATAAGTTAAATAAAATAACTATTAAATTAAAGAATATAAATATCTATAAGTAATTTACTAGCTATATAGTATATTTATAAGTTAAGTTAAGCTACTATCTTTTATATAATAGTATAAATAGTAAAGTTTATAAAGCTTAATAATATACTCTTAGTATATAGATAGTAGTATATTTTTAAAAATAAATAAAAGTATAAGTATATAACTTTAGTAATATAAGTAGTAAGTAAGTTATATATATAATTAAGTTATATACTTTACTAACTCTATATACTTATTTAAATATATAACTTAATAATAAAGTAACGTAGTATAGATATATTAATATATTAAATTAAGTAGTATCTACTATATTATTTTATATATATATATAAGTTATACCTAGTTTCTTTATACTTTTTATAGTATATATAACCTAAGAAACTTAAGCTTAAATACTACTTATTTTTATACTATTTATAATTAATCTAGTAATTAGCTTTTAGTTAAAGAATTATATCTTTTTTTATCTTTTTATTAAAACTTTTTTTTTTCTAAATCTACTTTTTTTTTATAATTTATACTTTCTAGCTATATTATTAGCTCTTTTAAGACTAGAAATCTAATTATATATTAACTTAGCTTCTAGTATTATTATATAAGCTATCTTTTTAAGTTAATTAATTATATTAATAATTAATACTAGTAATAATCTTTTATACTAGTATATATACTTATAAATAAGTATTAACTAAGCTTTTAGCTTATATATATTACTTAGTATATAAGCTACTTAGAAAGCTTCTAGTAAAGCTAGAGTAGCTAGAGTAAGTATATAGAGCTAGATATTAAGTTTTAAACTAACTACTTTTAGTAAAATTAAAATAAAGCTAGTAGCTTAAAAAGCTAAGTAAATATTTAATTTTATAAAGGCTTAGTTAAAAGCTATATAAAAAGCTAGTAAGAATTTAAGTTTAGTAATATAATTAATATTATTCTAAATTAAGCTTTTAATTTAATAGCTATATACTTTCTTTAATAAAAAGAAGTAGTATATATTAAAAAGCTAATATAAGTAAAATAAGTAAGTTAGTATATAAAGTATATAGATTTTATTTTCTTTATAGATTTTATTAAACTTAAAAGAGTAGTAGCTCTTAAAACTATTAAGTATAAGTAGCTAATTTATACTAACTACTTAGTTTTTTATATACTTATTAAAGTACTTAAGCTAGGTAATAGCTAGCTTATTTATTATCTAGCTATTATTAATATTTCTAATAGCCTAGTCTTATAAAATATAGTTATCTTTATACTAAGTAAAAAAGTAGTACTTACTAGTAAAGATAAAGAATAGTAAAACTACTTAGCTAGTAGTATTAATTTTAGTAATTACTAAGCTAGATAGCTTTTAACCTACTTTTTTTCTTTAACTTTATTATAATAAGCTAAGTTACAATCTTTTTTATTATAAAGTTAACTTTATTAAAGTTATAAATATCTTTATTAGCTTTTTTATATATAGCCTTTATATACTATACTATTTTAAACTAAGTACTTATAGTAGCTAAGATTTTATATAAAGCTTACTACTATTAGATAAGTTATACGATTAGATACTTAATATATAATTAGATACGCAATTATATATACAATTGCTAAGCTACTAACTTTACTATAGCTAAAAGGATTATAGCTTTAACCTTTATAAATAAAGGAATTAAATAAAGAATCTTATATATAAGGAGATAGACTACGTTAGTATAACTAATATAATAAAGAAACTAGCACCTTAATAGAAGAAGTATTAAGGATCTAGCTTACTACTATCTTAAGAGACTTAGCTAAGACTACTACATTATAGATATATAGATAGAGCGTAAGGCTAGAGATAAATAGTAGAATTAATCTACTTAGTTTATACCTAGTACTATTAAGTTATAAGTAATTAATCTAAAAAAAGGCTTTTCTAAAAGCTTTAGTATCTTTCTCTAATAAGGCCTTTATATAGCTATTACAAAAAAGCCTTTTTATTAAACTACTATAACTTCTTTTAAATCTAATAATTAAAAGTCTTACTACTTTAACTAAGTTAAGTAAACTAGTATCTACTTATATTAACTTAAGTATTAACTTAAGTATTAACTTAAGTATTAAGCTAAGTATTAAGCTAAGTACTATAAAGAGTATTAGTAAAAAGTACTAATCTCTTACCTTCTAGTAGCCCTACGCGCGTTAGTAAAAAGTACTATTCTCTTACCCTTTAGTAGTACTACGAGTATCTTTAAAAAAAAGGCGTAAATCTCTTACTCTCTAGTAGCCCTCTAACAACTCTTAAATTAAGCTAAGTACTATACTTAGCTTTAACTAAAGCGCACTCTAAAAAGTAATAATCTTTTACTCTCTTATAACTTAAAGCTAAAACAAGATAGCTAGTATAACCTAATATAATCTAACTATAATATTAAGGACTAATAAAGATTATACTATATAGATAATTTAACTATAATCTAGATACGTAGTATATAATATTTAGGATAAGATTAACCTAGAATCTTCTACTTAGCTAATTTAGAGACTAGAACTAATTAGAGCTCTAGTAATAGCTAACTATACTCTAGTATTAGGTATTAAGACTCCTACGTAGTAGTCTAAACTCTTAGCTACTAGTTATAAGGCTTTTAAAGAAGACCTTAAATACTATAAAATATTAGCTAAGTAATACTATAGTAACTAATACAAGTATAAAAAGGAGTAGTTAAGTCTCTAGTATATTATAATATTTATCTAATCTTTAGTCTTACTATATCTACTACGTATATACTACTTACTAAACTAATCTCTATATTAGTAGCTATTAAACCTAAAGTAAACTATTAGCGTAAACAAGTATATTAAGTAAGAGCGTATATATAATAAATACCTTAAATTACTTAAGCTTATAAGAAGCTTAGTAAATTAGGATATATAGATAGCTAAGTATAACTACGCTACTACTAAGGCTAAAATATATTAAGTAGTAGAGTTACTATAAATTAATATAATTACTTAAGACTTTTTAGTAGCTATTAAATATATAGTACTAATTTAGTCTATAACCTTTTAAGATAATAGAAAGCTATTACTTAGTATAAACTAGAAAGAGATAATAAAACGCTATTATAAGTATATAATAGTATATTATCCCCTAAATATAGAGAGGCGTAAAGCTACTTTTATAGTAGATAATACTTTACTTTACGCTACTAGTAGTAATACTACTTAGAGTAAAACTAAGGACGCCTCTCTTGTAGATAGCGCACTACTTAATAAATAGAGTAGACCTTGTAATTAACGTACACGTAGTAGTAATACTAATATTAACTAAATAATAAGTTAAAAAGCTATAAGTAAATAATACCTAGCTTGTAAAAGACTTTATAAACTTAGTAATTACTACTATATTAATCTTAATAAAGTACTAGATTAGTAAACTCTAAGTAAGACTTTAAAAGAGCTTATTAATTATAAACGTAAGTATAATATAACTTTATAAAGACTAATAAGAAGATAGTTAAAGTATTAAATAAAGCTTTATATAGAACTATATACTAAGTTACCTTAGATTACTAAAATCTATAAAGAAGATTAACTAGAAAGCTAGTAAATATTAAGTATTAAGAGTACTTTTATTACTAAAACTATAAAGAATACTTATAATACCTACTCTCTCTAGAATTCCTTTATCCTAGACTCTAGTTTAACCTACTATATTATAAATAACCTAACTTATATATATAACTATTGTTTATTAAAGCTAAATAATTATATATAGGTAGGTAAGTTAAAGATATAAGTAAAAGGATATAGATCTCTTACCTTTATAGTAAAAAACTAGTTAATAGAAAATAAACTAGTTCTATATAACGTAGCTATATACCTAGATATCTTTTATAACTTAGTCTCTTTCTAGCTTGTTACGATAGTAACAAGAGAATTATAGATAGAACTAATTAGCCTAATAACTAAAGGATTAAGTTCTTATAACTACAAAGAATACGAACTTAATTAAGAAACTATATATAATTAGGACACCTAAGGTAATCTATAATCTGTAGACTCTTAGCGTTAATAGATTATAGATTAAGGTAATCTGTAATCTACTATCCTTAGCAGTAATAGATTAACAGATTAGGACAAGTATATAGTAGTAACGATGCGTATTATTAGGATAGTATTAGCAATTTAATTTTTAACTACAAGCGATAATATAAAGATAGTTGTAAAACATCTTTTATTATTTATAGCTTATTACTTAATTATAATATAAGCTTTTAACATTACCTCCTAATCTACTAATACTCCTTTAGGCTATTAGGAAGTCGACCCTAGTAAGCTAGTAACACCTTACTAATTTAGTTATTGCGAGGAGCGAAGCGTAAGTAGTATATAGTCTAGCTAACACGATAGTAGAAAGCTTAAAAAACAAAGCCCCTAGTAGTAGTTATAAGTTAGATAGTACTATATAGGAAACAATTAAGGATTGTATAAATAAACTAATTAACGACAAAGAAGATATAAAGATAGTAATTAAAGTATTAGAAACGTAAAACAAAAAACTACAAGATTACTTAAAATAGAATAAAGCACAAATTAAAGCTATTATTAAAGGCTAGAAATAGATAAAACTAATTACCTAGCAACTAGAAATAAGTGCAATAAAGAAATTACCTAAGATACCTACTCTTAAGAAGTTTAATAGAATAAGGGAAAAATTAAGACCCTTTATAGTATTAGTACAACTCTAGATAGATATACAAGTACTACACTTTAATATAGAAGAAAAGAAAGTAATATATATTAGACTACACCTTAAAGAAGACGTAATAAGATAGTATAAGCCTTACTAGATAGACTACACAATATACTCCCTAATAACCTAAAAAGATAAAACTAGAGCTATTTTTAGAAGCTATAAATACTTTACTAAACGAATAAGAGTAGTATTTAGAAATATAGATATTACCTAACAAGCTAAAGAGAAACTTAAGAAGCTTACACAAAGTAAAAGTATTCTAGAATACGTATTATAATTTAAATAACTAAGCTAAAACATAGAATAGAACGAATTAGCCCTTATATTATAATTTAAACAAGGACTAAATATAAAAATTTAATACAAAATAATATATATAGAGAAACCTAGGACACTAGAAGCCTTAAAATAGTAGGTAACCTAAATTAATAACAACCTTCGAGAATAGAAAAAGAATAAGTATAGTAACTAAATAAAAACAAGGATACTAGAGACCCTATAATCCTAGACGCAAATAAGGATAGAAAGAAAAAGAAGAATAAAGACTTTACGTACTTTAACTATAGTAAAAAAAGATACTACGCAAAAGACTACTAATCCTAGAAGAAAAAAGATATAGTATATTATAAATATAGGAAACTAGGACACTATATAAAAGACTATAGAAATAAAGACTATAAGAAAGACAAGGAAACTTAGTTAAAAACAACTAAGAAAAAGAAGGAAGTACTATAAGTATAAGCTAAACCTTAAGAGAAAGTAGCTAAGAGTAAAGAAATATAATATGTAATACTCTATTAGACCTTTTGTTATAGAGACGACTACTAAATATATCTTTCTAGTAAGTAAAGAGTAAGATACTTCTTATAATAAAGAAATAAAGTAGTAGTAATAAAAGAAAGAATAAAAGTATAGCTAGAAGAAATAGCGTATATAATAGACTTACTAATAGAAGACTTAGAAAAGGAAGAACCTTAGACCCTATTAATCTAGGCTAAAGGACTAGTACTAGATAAAGAGACTACTATAACTTCCTCTAAAGGACTAAGAGAAAGTAAAAAACAAGCTAGTATAAGAGATATAGAGTATACCTAGCTAGATATATATAGCTATAATAGCTATATAATAATAAAAGAGGAAGAATAAAACAAAGAATAGAGATTTATTTAGAAATACTTACTAGTTATAAGTATAGAGGAAGCGTATAAAGACTAGAAAGAACGCAATCTTAAAGAAATAAAGTTTATACTATTTTAAGAATAGATAAAGTAATATATAGTTATAGTAAGAAGGATACCTATATAAAAAGAATAGTAACACCTTATAAGAAAGACGCGATAGATTAATAAAGCCTATATACTAAGAATACTAGTAGCGTACTATATCTTAACAATAGAGATACCTAGTAAAGATAAATACTAAGAAGGGGATAACAAAATAATAGACCTAAAGTACCTAGTACACTTCAAAACGTTATAGATATTATACCTAGAGAAGAATTATATAATATATAGAAACCCTAAAGTAAATAACAAAGTATAGCTTATAAGAAGAAGAGGCTATAACTATATAAGAGTAATTCTAGTAGAAGATATCTAAGGATAGAAAATAATACCTAAAGAAGGTTACGTAGTAATAAAGCTAGGACTAAAATTACTTAAGAAATATATCTAAGGAAGACTATAGTATAAATATAAGTACAATAAATATCTAAAATACAAAGAATATAAACTTAAAATAAGACTATAGCTTTAAGAAAATAGATAATTTATAAAAATACGTAAATAAAAAAAGTTAGAAAGTATAAGAGGCCTATATATTATAAAGATAGGTACTTATTAAAGAAAGAAAGTACAATTAATAATTAATAGTAGAGCTACAAGAAACTTTATATTAAAGAAGTTTATAGAAATACAAGAAATATAGTATATAATAAAGAAATATCTTCGACAACTAAGTACAATTAAAGGAAAACTATTCTAAGAACCTATTAGGTTTAAAATAGTTTTCTCTACACTAGAACTAGAAGGAATAACAATTAAGAATATAGTTATAGATATAACAACAATTAATAATAAACAAGATATAATACTAGGAATACTATAGTTATAAATAACTAACCTACATATTAATTAGAGAACAAGAAAAATTAACTACTATAGAATAGACACGTTAAAAGCTAACATAAATACTAGTAAAAGAGAATTCCTAGAAGAATATAAGAAATAGGAAAAACTACTTATAGAACCTAAAGACTACCTTCTAGAATATTAGCTATAGGACTTAGCGATAGATCTAAAGGAAGATAAAGACGTAAGATAAAGCCTAGTTTATAGAAAAATAGAAAAAGAATCTAAGATTAAATAAATATTTATTAAAAACGCACTAAAGAAAGGATAGATATAAGAATCTAAGTCCTTAGTAGTATACAGACTTATATTTGTAGATAAAAAGAGAATAAGTAAAAAAAGACCTTACGTAGACCTTAGAAAGACTAACGCAATTATAAGTAAGAACTAATACCCCTTACTATAAATAGACGTAATATAAGATAGACTATAAAAAGCAAGAATCTTTATAAAACTAGATATCTAGAATACCTATTACTAGATTAGAATTAAAGAAGGCGATAAGTAGAAAATAGCGTTTAGAACACAATATAGACTATATAAATACCTAGTTGTGCCCTTTAGCTTAATAAACGCACTAGTAGTCTTCTAAGAAAGAATAAATATAGTACTAAGAGAGTACTTAGATATATTTATATTTATATACCTAGATAATATCCTTATATTCTTAGAAATAGAGGAAGAACACGTATAATACGTATACAAAGTGTTAGAAAAACTAGTAGAAAATAAACTATTTCTTAAAATAAGAAAATATAAATTTTATATAAAAGAAATAGACTTCCTTAGATTTATTATTAAACTAGGAAAAATTAAGATTAATCTAGAAAAAATTAGATTAATTAACAAATAGCTAATACCTAAGAACTTAAAGGAAGTATAACAATTTTATAGCCTAGCTAACTTTTACAAAAAGTTAATAGTAGGATAGTCTAAAGATATAGAACTAATAACAAGGCTTATAAAAAAAGATATACTATTTAAATAGATAAAGGAATACGATAAAGTATTTAACAAGATTAAAAGGAAGTTTATAGAAAACCTAGTTATTAGAATATATAACCTAGACCTACTAGTAATAGTAAAGATAAACGTATCTAATTTAGTCTATAGAATAGTACTAATACAAGAAGACCTAAAGACTAAAAAAGAACACTTAGTTAAATACTTCTCTAAATAGATAAAAATAGTAGAACTTAACTACTTAATCTATAATAAAGAGATACTAGTAATCTATAAAGTATTTAAATAGTAGAGAGTATACCTATAAAGAGTAAAATACTAAACAAAGGTCTATATAGACTATAGGAATCTTATAGGATTTATACTAAATAAAGAACTATTATAATAATATACAAGATAGTAGGAATTCCTATTAATATTTAATATAGAAATTATATATATAAAAGGGAAAGATAACTAATTTATAGACGCTCTTAGTAGAAGACTAGACTTACAAAAAAAAGTAAGCGCTACTAGTATAGTTCTAGTTAAGAACGAAGAAGGACATTTAGTCTTAAATATACCTAAAATAGCTGTAAAACTTAAAAGAATAAGTAGTAAGCTAGACGAATAGATTTAGAAAATAACGTAAGAAGTATCTAAAGAAACATAAAAACTAGAGACCTAAGAAAGACTAGTATAAGCTTATAGAAGAATATATATTCTAAGAAAAATCTAAGGAGAATTTATATAATACTTTTACGAACTACTAGTATATAGTTACTAAGGTATCGAAAAAATATTAGATAGACTATTACGAGATTACTATATCCTAAAAGCAAGACAACTAGTAATAGAGGTACTACAAGATTATATAGAATATTAAAAGAATAAGTATAGTAGATATATACTATATAGGAAGCTATAACTAGTAGAAGTACTAGAATAACTATAGAGAGTTATTATAATAGACTTTATTACAAAACTACTAAAGTTAAAAGACTTAATATTAGGAATTAAGTATAATAGAATTTTAATAATAGTAGATAAGCTTATAAAATACTTATATTTTAGACTATATAGAGAAAAAAGTAGAATAGAAATTATAGTATACTAAGTCTTAAGAACTATAATTAGTTAATATAGACTACTAGAAAAAATTATTATAGATAGAGATATAAGATTTATATTAAAACTATAGAGAATAATAATAGTATAATTAGGAATTAAATATATAATATCTACTACATACTATTTATAAATAGATAGACAATTAGAAAGAATAAACTAGATAGTAGAATAATACCTAAGATGCTACCTTAACTACAACTAGAATAATTAGGTACAACTACTACTTATAGCACAGCTAGCATACAACAGCGCAAAGAATAAAATAATAGGAATATTACTTTTCTTTGCAAACTATAGATTTAACCCTAATATATATAGAATACTAAGACTAGAGATATCTTAGTCTTTAAGAAGAGAAAACTTTACTAATAGACTTAAAGATATACACGATTAATTAAGAAAGGATATAGAATTTCTATATAATTAAATAGTAAAGTATTATAACAAGAAATATAAAGAGAGACCTTAATTTAGAAAGAGAGAAAAAGTATAGTTAGTACAAAAAAACATTAAGAGTAAAAGACTAAGTCTAAAATTAGACTACGTTAAGATAAGACTATACAAAATTAAGAAAGAAGTTACGCTAGTTATATTTAAATTAAAATTACTAAATAAAATAAAGATATACCTAACTTTCTACGTAGTACTACTTAAGACAGCACTATAAAACGTAGAACTACTAGTATATAAAGTAGATATATATAGAGAATAAGAAGAATAAAAAGTTAAAGAAATCCTAGTATACTAGTTCTATAATAGTAGGAACTACTACCTAGTAAAATAGTTAGGTATAGACAAAAAAGGACAACTATAGGAAGAAATATAGGAACTAGAAGATAACCTTAACTACCCTAAGAAACTAGAAGACTTCTAAAATTAAAACCCTCTAGAACGCCTAGCAGTAAACTAAGAGAACTAATATTACTATTACTAGATAAAGAGGTAATAGGAGCGCCTAACGTAGGACCTACTATAGTAGCACTAAATACCTTATCTAAGTCTAGCTTAGCTTCTAGAGCTACTAACTACTTAGCTAATTTCTTATTATTTAGCGCCTTTATCTTATAAAGACGAGAGAGATAAGCTTAATTTTCTACTAGCTTACTCTACGTAAGCTCCTAGATCTACTTATAATTAGCTTTAGCCTCTATAATTTAAGATAGTAATTTCTCTTAAGCTTAGTTAATAGCTCTCCTTATTATTATTAAGCCTAGATGTAAAAATAAGTATAATAAATATATACTCTATAAAAGAGATACTAAATACGTTATAGGAACTATAAACGTTTATATAAATATACACCTTATAAGCTCTACTATTGTTTGTAGAAACTATATAAGGAGAATACTTAGGATTTAACTTAGAGGAAGTATAACAAGAGTAAGGAAATATTTTAATACTATTACGCAATACGCAATTAGTAAGAAGATATTAACAACGTATAGAAGAGGTAACTATAGAGAGTAATAAGGAATTAGAAATTAACAAAGAAAGTAGGCTAATAACCTTAGCTCTAGGATAGATAAACAAGGACCTACTTAGAAGAAGGGATAGTATTACAATAGTAACAAGAGAATTATAGATAGAACTAATTAGCCTAATAACTAAAGGATTAAGTTCTTATAACTATAAAGAATACAAACTTAATTAGGAAACTATATATAATTAAGATACTTAAGGTAATCTATAATCTATAGACTTTTAGCGTTAATAGATTATAGATTAAGGTAATCTATAATCTACTATCCTTAGTAGTAATAGATTAATAGATTAGGATAAGTATATAGTAGTAACGATGCGCATTATTAAGATAGTATTAGTAATTTAATTATTAACTATAAGCGATAATATAAAGATAGTTGTAAAACATTTTTTATTATTTATAGCTTATTACTTAATTATAATACAAGCTTTTAATATTACTTCTTAATCTACTAACACCTTTTTAGGCTATTAGGAAGTTAACCTTAGTAAGCTAGTAATATAGCTACTCTAGTAGAGAAGAATATAGTAAAATACTTAATCTAAGCTAACAACTCTAAACAAGCCTAATAGACAAATAATTAGATACTTTACTAAGATCTATAGTTAATAGGTACTTAAGTATTATTTATTATATAATCTTATATACTAAGTAGCGTACTATACCTATAAACTTTAGACTATTAGAGTACTAGTACTACTATAGTATAAGAGACTTAGCTATCTAGGACTAGCTATAATTAAATACCTTATCTAGAAAGCTTAAGGGGTACGTATAAAAGGAGTATCTATAGTCTAGTATAATATATATAGTAAAGCTAAGATAAAGTAGTAAATTAGCTATATACTAAGAATTAGTTATAAAAAACTAAAAGAAAGACTTTCTATTAACTTCTACTTATATAAAGTATAAAGCGTTACTAAAAAGAAAAGCTAGATACTTATTACTAATAAGTACTTAAAACTATAGTAAGACTTCTACTTTACTAATAACTAGTTAGCTAAATTAATTATTAAGGTGCTATTAAACTTAATCCTCTTCTTAAAAAATTAGTATAGTATCTTAGTTAAAGTAATTAAAACTAATAACAAGATTATAATAGTAAAACTAGAGGTCTAGCGCTAGTTAAACTTGTAAAGTATTACTATTAAACCTTTAGCTTTAGATACTTAAGCCTAGAATAGAAGAGCTAAGCGCGCTAAAAAAATTAATAAAGAGAAAGTACGTACTATATAACTTAATACAAATTTACTATAAGAACTTTAGCCTAAAATTATATAAGCTAGAGTCTACCTATATAATTAAACACTAAGTTACTTAAATATCTAGAAGATACTATATAAACTATTCTTTATAAAAGTTATTAAGAATTAAAGAATTATATTATTAATAAGAAAGCTAAACTTAGCTTACTTCAAAGTATATAGGTGTAAAGCCTTTACAATAACTAATAATATATATTATAGTAAATTAAGGCTACAACGTTTAGATCTAAAAGTATAGATTAGTTACTTTATAAGATACTAGTTATTAAATATTTACTAGATCTAAGTACTATCTATAGCTAAAGTAATAAGTATATAGGATATAATCTTTAATAAGTAAATAATCTTTAATAGTAAAATAGAGAATCTAATAGATAACCTTATATATTAAATACTAGAAGAGATCGCTACCTATATTAAATTAATTAAGCTCTTAGTACTAGTATACAAGCTAGAAATAGAGTCTTTCTATAAAAATAATACTAAGTTAGATATATCTATAAATAATAAAGAAGATTTACCTAGCTACTACTATAGAAGAAAGATTGTAGACTACTATCTAACTTTTCTACTATCTCTACCTCTAGTAGTAATACTAGCCTATTTAATAACTAGAGACTAACTAGAGTTAATAGTATATACTAGATATAGCTTATCTAAAACTATACTATAGGTAGTAGCCTTTATAGCTAGTACTTAGGTAAGTAACTTTAGAAAATACTAAGGAAAACTTATAGATAAAGCTAAGATAAAGAGAATACTTATAAGAGGACTAAAGCTTTACTATAATTAACTCCTATTACTACCCTTATACTAAACAAACCTAGAAAGCTATATAATAGGCGAGTTATTTAAAGAAGCTAAGTTATCTTACTTAACTAGCTATTACTAGATAAAATTATAGACTAAAGTACTAGCTAAACCTATCTAGTATTCTAGCTAGTAGATACTAGACTATATATAAGTATATACGTATAAGCTTAATAAATATTATTAATTTATTAAATATAAAGCTTAACTTGTTATATAAAGAGACTAGTAATAAAATATTATAGTATAAGAGACTTACGCTATAATACTAGCTAGCTAATCCTTTTAGATACTTATAGCTATTACTACTAAATATAATCTTAAACTAAAATAGTATAACGTAACTAATACCTTTATTTATATAGTAATAGACTAAGAGATCTATATAAGAAGACTAAGGAGATACTAAAAGAAGAGAATAATCTTTAGAGTCTAAAAGGCCCTATATAGTCTCTAGATCTTACTTCTCCTATAGTAAAGAGAATTTATAGCTATACTTAAAGCTATAAGCTTTTAAATAATACTATATAAACTATACTATATAGTTAAAAATAGAATTATTATCTTCTTCTATATAGATAATATTATTATTATATATAATAAGTTAAAGACTAAGGAAGTATAGTAAGTAACTAATCTTTTAAAAGAGAAGTATACTATTACTAGAAGAATAGATCTCTAATAGTTTCTTAGTATTAAAGTAATTTAAGATAGAAAGTAATATATAATTTAACTACTATAGGCAGCGTATATTAATAAGATAAGTTAGCTTATAAATAAATTATACGTCTATTACAATATACTTATAGCTACTACTAAACTTAAGGCCTATACTAGCTAGGCTATACTATCTAAGATTAATAAATATTAATACAAAATTAGCTTACTCCTATTTATAACTATAACTACCTAGCTAGATATAGCTTTTATAATATTATAACTAGCTTAATTTCTTATAAACCTAAGCGCTACTTACTATAAAGCTACTAATTAAGTACTTATATACCTCTCTTATACAAGATTAAAGGTACTTTAGCTAGGTAGTAGTAACTTATTATAAGTTACTAGTAATACTTCTTTTACTAATAATACTATAGATTAAAAAAGCTCTTAAAGCTATATAATTAAACTCTTTAATAGGCTTATTATATAAAGAGTAAATAAGTAAGATATAGTTACTATTTTAATAACTAAAGCTAAATTACTAGCCCGATTATAAGTAGCTAAAGAAGCTATATTTATATTAAAACTACTTAATAAACTATACGTTAAACTCCCTATAAATTACGTTACTATCTAGTATAATAATACTTAAACAATCTAGCTTATTACTAAAGAACTAGCTAAGCTATAAACTAAGCTTTAGTATGTTAATATCTACAATTATTAGCTAAGATAAGAAGTCTCTACTAGCTAAATTAAAGTAGAATATACTTTATTAATAGAGATAATAGTAGATAGCTTTATAAAAGTCTTACTAATAAATAAATAAGAAAGCTTCTTAAATTAGCTTAGACTAGTAAAAGTAATAGAATACTAAATAATATATAAAGTACCTCTTAATAAAATCTAAGACTACTTTAATAATCTTATACTTATCTTATAATATCTAGTTTACTAATAAGTTACTAACCTAAAGGAGTATATTAGATAAGTTATACAATTAGATACTTAATATACAATTAGATACGCAATTATATATACAATTACTAAGCTACTAACTCTACTATAGCTAAAAAGATTATAGCCTTAACTTTTATAAATAAAAGAATTAAATAAAGAATCTTATATATAAAGAGATAGACTATATTAGTATAACTAATATAATAAAGAAACTAGTACTTTAATAGAAAGAGTATTAAAGATCTAGCTTACTACTATCTTAAGAGACCTAGCTAAGACTACTATATTATAGATATATAGATAGAGCGTAGGGCTAGAAATAGATAGTAGAATTAATTTACTTAGTTTATACCTAGTACTATTAAGTTATAAGTAATTAATCTAAAAAAGGGCTTTTTTAAAAGCCTTAGTATCTCTCTCTAATAAGGCCCTTATATAGCTATTATAAAAAAGCCTTTTTATTAAACTACTATATCTTCTTTTAAATCTAATAACTACTTATTATATAAATAATTAAAATATATTATAAAACTATTTATATACTTAATAAAGTTAGCTAGCTACGTTTACTTAACTAGTAGTATATTATAGATAGCTAGTAGTATCGTAAGTTAGAGCTTCGCTCTATATAATTTAAGTAAGCTTATAGTAGTAAGTAAGCTATATAAGCTATTTAAGCTACTCTACTATATATAAGTAGCTTAGCTTAGATAGCTCTTTAATTAATAATTATCTCTTACTTATTCCTAAGCTTGTATCT
>JALNQF010000641.1:0-18363 GCA_028456385.1 Ophiosphaerella korrae | reverse complement strand
TTTAAAGTATTTTAGTCTTTAAGAGGAGAAAACTTTATAAATAGACTTAAAGAAATATATAATTAACTATAATAGGATATAGAATTTCTACAAGATTAGATAGTAAAGTACTATAATAAGAAATACTAAGAGGGACCCTAATTTAAAAAGAGGGAAAAAGTAAAGTTACTATATAGAAATATTAAAAGTAAATAATTAAGTTTAAAACTAGATTACGTTAAGATAAGACTATATAAAGTAGAGATAAAAGTTATACTAGTTATATTTAGACTAAGACTACTAGATAAAATAAGGATATACCTAATATTCTACGTAGTACTACTAAAGAATATACTATAAGAAGTAGATATATATAGAGAATAAGAAGAATAAGAAGTAAAAGAGATCTTATAATACTAATTCTATAATAGAAGGAGTTACTACCTAGTAAAATAAATAGGTATAGATAAGAAAGGATAACTATAGAAAGATATATAGGAACTAGAGGATAATCTTAATTACTCTAAGAAATTAAAGGAGTTCTAAAGTTAAAACTCTCTAGACCGCCTAGTAGTAAATAGAGAAGACTAACGCTACTAGTAGTAAGTAGAGAGGTAATAGACGCGCCTAATATAGTAGAGGCTAGAGTAGCCTCTACTATATCCTTAAAATCTAGCTTAGACTCTAAAAGAGTAGACTATTTAATAGACTTCTTATTATTTAAGGCCTTTGTCTTATAAAGACAAGATAAATAAGCCTAGTTATTAGATAATAATACCTAATTATTAAGAAGTTAAAACTAATATTTCTCTAGCGTATAATAAGAGAGCTTATAGTACCTCTTACACTTCTTTTTAGCTTCTATAATTTATAATAATAGTTTTTCTTAAGTATAGTTAATAGGTCTCTCTATTATATATAAGTATAGATACGTAAATAAGTATCTTTAACTTATACTCTACTCGAGATACACTAAATAGGTTATAAGATAAATAAGTATTAGTATAAATATATCCTTTATAAGCCTTACTATACTTTAAAGAAAGATAAACTAATAGAGAGTTTAAAGACTTATAACAAGAATAAGAAAATATTATAATACTATAGTGTAATATACAATTAGCTAATTAAAGACAATAAAGAGTAGAGTTAGTAAGTATAGAGATAGAGGATAAAAAACTAAATATTAATAAAGAAATAGGGCTAATAACTTTAGCTCTAGGATAAAGGAATAAGAACCTACCTAAAAGAAGGAATAGTATTATAAGCGTAACAAGGGAAATTAAGATAGAACTAATTAGTCCTAACTTAGGTACTAACAAAGTATAAGACAAGTAAAGTAATAACCTAGATTAGGAAACTACTTATAATTAGAATATATAGGTAATCCCTTAATCTATTAAGTGTATAGATAGAAACTAAGTATAGATTAATATATTAGTAGAGGTATATAGTTATTAGTAATGCGTATTATTAGGATAGTATTAGTAATCTAATCTCTAACTAAGAGCGACAATACTTAATATCTTAAGAATCTTCTTTTATTTATAGCCTATTACTTAATTATAATATAAACTTTAGTTATTAACTTTTACTCTACTAATACCTCTTAGTAGTTACTATAGTTAATAATAGAAGACCCTATTATAAGACTATACGCTACTTACGCTTTACTTTTCCTAATAACTAAATTAGTAAAGTATAATAGGGTCGCTTGTTGTTAACTATAAATAACCTTTTAGTAAGTTGTTAGTAGATTAGAAATTAATAATAAGAGTACGTATATTAATCTACAATAACTATAAATAATAGATAATTTCTTATAAGCGATGTTAAGTATTATTATTCTTAGTTAGAGATTAGATTACTAATATTATCCTAATAATACACTATACTACTAACTATATACTTTAAGTAATTTTTTTGTATAACTATATAGATTATACTAATCTATTATACTTTATTATAGATTACTTTAATTTATTATACGTAACTATAGATTACTTTATATTACGTATCTAGGTTATAGTTTATTTTGTAATCTAAGTTGTTACTCTATATATCTTATACTTTATTAGTACTTAAGTTAGGACTAATTAGTTCTATATCGATTTCTCTTATTATACTTATAACAATTTAATTAAGTAGAAGACTTATAAAGACCTATTAGAAGAGGAATATAGATCTAGTATTATAGTAACTATAAAAAAAACTTAATTAAAATAAAATACTAGATTATATTACTATAATTAAAAATAGAAGTTTAAAGAATAATCTTAATATAAATAAGAAGTTAATTAGATAACTAGCTAAGTATAAAACTATATACGATTAGATCTATATACTCGAGGATTAGTAAGACTAATAATCTAGTACTAAATTACCTTAGTAAGCTATTCTAGGAGAATATAATCCTCTCCTAGGTGCTATTTTCTACTAAAATTATATTTAATAGCTAATAAGTAATAAGCTACTATAAAGTAGATATACCTTCTTATTAAGTAGTATATATAGGTTACTATTTACTAGTATTAATAATTAGTTATCTAATAATCTAGTATAAATTTACTTCTATCTTTAGAATATATTATATAATAAGATAAACCTTAGATTAAATTCTATAAGTACTAATATATAGTAAAGTTTATAATAAGATTATAAGAATATATATTAGAAAGATTTTAAAGTAATTAGTATATAGTTTATATTTATAGTAAATATAAAAATAAAGTATTATTAAATAAGATAAAATAATATAGTAATACTAGTACAAGATACTAGTAAGTAGTACTAGATTACCTCTAACTTAACTATAATATATTAATATAGTTATAATAAAAGAGAAGCTATTAGGTAATCTATATAAAAAGGTAACTCTATATTAATAGTAGCTAGTAAGTAGATAATAGTTAGAGTACTTAAGAAGCTTATGTCTTATATCTATATATATATATATATAAGTTTTTAAGTAACTTATTAACTTTTATATCTAATAAGTATAGTATCTATAATAATAATATTAATAAATATAACTTAAATTACATAAGATTTAAGATAAGTATAATTAAAATAATAAAAATTATATAAGTTTAGGAATATATACTTACGTTACTCGAGTTTAGTTTTATAATTATTAGTAGTAGTTATCTCGAATATTTATACTACTAAGTATATAACTCTTCGATTTAGTATTTATAAATAATATATTTATATTGTTATATAGTATAAAGAGATTAATATACTATATTATTAGAAGATAGCTATATATCTATTATATATATTATAAAGAAATTAAAATAAATTATTACTAGTTACTTATTATTAATCACTATAGGAACTACTATTAAAAGGTAGATAGAAGATAATAGTACTATAATAAGTCTAGGGTAAGAGCTAGTAGAGTAGGCTTAGCGCTATCGACTAGTTCTACTAAGCTAAGTAACTAGTATTACTAGCTCTATTAGCTAGTATATTTCTTAGATTAAACTTAGTTTATTTCTAAGCGTGTTCGAAGAACTTTAAATACTAATAACTAGTATATTTATTATATACTACTACAATAGCTTAACTAGTAATTAGTTCCTTTTAAGTATAGTTTAGTAGTATACTATATCCTTATAAGTACTTACTATAAGTTATAGGAAATAGAAAAAAGATAATAAATAGTAATTTAATCTAAGTACTACTAATATAAGATAAATAATACTTACTTTACTTTATTTAAAACTAATACTAGTATAATAGGTAAGTTTATATTAGTAATAAAAACTATATAAGATTAAGCTAAAGAATATAATAAAGTAATAATATTAAGAAATAAAAGAGAAGAGTTATAAGTAAGTATTATAAGTAAGTTTAGTATATAACTATAAGTATACTAGTAAATCTATTCTTAACTATAAAGTTTCTATTTTATATATATAAGTACCTATATACTTACTTATTTTAGCTACTTTATAAATTTATAATTACTAAGTTATAAAGCTAACTTTATATCTTTATATAGTAACTAGATATAAGTTTAGTATTATAAGGGGTCTAGGGTAGAGAGCTATTAGGATACGCTTAGTACTATTAACGAGCTCTACTAGACCGAGTAACTTGTGTTACTAGCTCTATTAGCTAGTATATTCCTTTGTATTAACTTAGTATAACTCTAAGTAAGTTTAAAGAACTTTAAACTATAATAACTAGTATATATATTATATACTACTATAATAACTAAACTAGCTATTAGCCCCTTTTTGGTTTTATTTAGTAGTATACTATCCCTTATAAGTATAGCGTTATACGTACATACTTAATATAAGATTAATACTTTATTCTTTATAACTACTTACTACTTAAAATTATATAAAAACTTAGTTTTTTTAATATATTTAATAAGAATTAAATTAGTATTTAGTCTACTAGCTTTATATATACCTATAAGCTTAAATCCTCTTTAGTATACTTAAGATAAGCTTACGTATAAGTATACTTAGTATATACTACTAGTACTCCTTTTTAGCTTCTAGAGAGTTATTATATTATAAGTAGTACTTATATATTATCTTCTTAAGATAATACTAGAAGTACTTAATTAGATTAAGATAAAGTAAGTAAAGTAGCTAGAATATAGGTATAATATAGTATTATAACTATAATAGAAGGAATCTAAATAGAACTAATGTAATAGGGTTACTAGGGTCGACTTCCTAATAACCTCTAGAGGTTATTAGTAGATTAAGAGGTAATAACAAAACCTTGTATTGTAATTAGTAATAACTATAAATAATAGTTAATTTGTATATATAATGTTAAGTATTAGCGTTCTAGGTTAAAGATTAGATTACTAATACTATCCTAATAATACGTATCCTATTAACTATATACTTGTACTAATCTATTTATACAATACTATAGATTACTACTAATCTATTTATACGTTATTATAGATTACCCTAATCTATTTACACGTAATTATAGATTACTACTACGTATCCTAGTTATAAGTAGTCTCCTAATTAAGGTTGTTACTCTACTTGTCCTATACTTTGTTAGCACCTAAGTTAGGACTAATTAGTTCTATCTTGATTTCTCTTGTTACGCCTATAACACTATCTCCCCCTCTAAGTAGGTTCTAGTTTGTCTATCCTAGAGCTAGAGTTATTAACCTAGTTTCTTTGTTAATATAGAGCTCTTTATCTTCTTCTATACCTACTAAATCTACCTTCTATTATCTTTAATTAGTAGATTATATATTACGTTATAGTTTTACTATATTTCTTTATTCTTATTACAAATCTTTAAATCTTCTTATAGAGTATATTTCTTTAAAATATAGTAAAGCCTATAAAGTATATATTTATATTAATACTTATATATCTTATAATCTTTCTAGCGTATCTCTTATAAAATATAGGCTAATAATACTTATTTGTGCGTCTATACTTATTTATAATAAAGAGAGCTATTAACTATACTTAAGATAAACTATATAAATAGATTACTAAGGCTAAAAAAGAACGTAATTAGATTCTAAGTATATAGGTAGAAAATTATACTTGTCTAATTTGTCTTTGTAAGATAAAGGCCTTAAATAATAAGAAGTCTATTACGTAAGCTACTTTTATAGAGTCTAAGCTTAATTTTAAAGCTATAGTAGAGGCTATTCTTATTATATTAGGCGTTCCTATTACCTCTCTATCTAGTAGTAGTAACGTTAATTTTCCTAGTTTGCCTTAAGGCGCTCTAGAGGGTTTTAATTTTAGACCTCCTCTAGTTTCTTAAAGTAGTTAAGGTTATCTTCTAGTTCCTATATATCTTCTTATAGTTACTCTTTCTTATCTATACCTATCTATTTTACTAAGTAGTAGTTCCTACTATTATAGAACTAGTATTCTAGGATTTCCTTAACTTCTTATTCTTTCTATTCTCTATACGTGTCTACTTTATATACTAGTAGTTCTATATTTTATAGTACTATCTCTAGTAGTACTATATAAAAGGTTAAGTATATCCTTATCTTATTTAGTAGTTTTAATTTAAATATAACTAGCGTAACTTTCTTCTTAATTTTATATAGTCTTATCTTAACGTAATCTAGTTTTAAACTTTGTTATTTACTCTTAATATTTTTTTGTACTAACTATACTTTTTCTCCTTCTCTAAATTAGAGTCTCTTTTTATACTTCTTATTGTAATATCTTGCTATTTAATTATATAAGAACTCTACGTCCTATCTTAGTTAATTATATATCTCTTTAAGTCTATTTATAAGGTTCTCTCTTCTTAGAGACTAAGATTCTTTAGATCTTAGTATTTAATATATACTAGGGTTAAATCTATAATTTATAAAGAAAAGTAATACTCTTATTACTATATTCTTTACGCTATTATAGACTAACTATACTATAGGTAGTAACTATACCTAGTTATTCTAGTTATAGTTAAGGTAGTATCTTAAGTACTATTCTACTATCTAGTTTATACGTTCTAATTATCTATTTACCTATAGGTAATATACTATTAATATTGTATAATTAATTCCTATTTATACTATTATTGTTCTCTATAGTTTTAATATAAATCTTACGTCTCTATCTATAATAATTTTATCTAGGAGTCTATATTAACTAATTATAGTTCCTAGAACCTAGTATATAGTAACCTTTATCCTACCTTTTTCTTTATATAGCTTAAAGTATAAGTATTTTATAAGCTTATCTACTATTATTATAATTTTATTATACTTAACTCTTAATATTAAGTCATTTAACTTTAGTAACTTTGTAATAAAGTCTATTATAATAACTCTCTATAGTTATTCTAGTACTTTAACTAGTTATAGTATTCTATATAGTGCGTATCTACTATACTTATTTCTATAACATTCTATACAATCTTGTAGTACTTCTATTACTAATTATCTTACTTTTAGAATATAGTAGTCTTGTAGTACTCTATCTAATATTTTATTAATACCTTAGTATCTATATACTAGTAATTTATAGAATTATTGTATAAATTCTCTTTAAATTTTCTTTAGGATATATATCCTTCTATAGGCTTATATAAATCTTTTCTAAATTTCTAATTTCTTTATTTCTTTAGATATATTTTGCGTTGTTTTCTAAATCTATTTATCTAGCTTGCTACTTATTTATTTAAGGGTAGTAGCTATTTTAGGTATATTTAGGACTAAGTATCTTTCCTTATTCTTAACTAGAACTATACTAGTAGCTTTTACTTCTTTCTATAAGTCTAGTCTTCTACTAAGGGCGTCTATAAATTAGTTGTCTTTTTCTTTTATATATTTAATTTCTAAGTTAAATATTAATAAGAATTCCTAGTATCTTATATAGTGTTATAATAAGTCTTTATTTATTATAAATCTTATAAGATTCTTATAGTCTATATAGACTTTTGTTTAGTACTTTACTTTTTATAGGTATACTCTCTATTACTTAAATACTTTATAAATTACTAGTATTTCTTTATTATAAATTAAGTAGTTAAGCTCTACTAGTTTTATTTTCTTAGAAAAGTATTTAACTAAATATTTTTTTTTAGTCTTTAGGTCCTCTTGTATTAGTGCTATTCTATAGACTAAGTTAGACACGTCTATTTTTACTATTACTAGTAGGTCTAGGTTATATATTCTAATATCTAGATTTTCTATAAACTTTCTTTTAATTTTATTAAATACCTTATCGTATTCCTTTATCTATTTAACTAGCGTGTCTTTTATTATAAGTCTTGTTATAGGTTTTATATCTTTAGACTATCTTACTATTAGCTTTCTATAGAAGTTTACTAACCTATAAAATTATTGTACCTCTTTTAGGTTTCTAAGTATTAGCTATTTGTTAATTAACTTAATCTTTTCTAGGTTAATTTTAATTTTTCCTAGTTTTATAATAAATCTAAGGAAATCTATTTCTTTTATATAGAATTTATATTTTCTTATTTTAAGAAATAGTTTATTTTCTACTAGATTTTCTAGTACTTTATATATATATTGTACGTATTCTTCTTTTATTTCTAAGAATATAAGGATGTTATTTAAGTAAGTAAATATAAATACGTCTAAGTATTCCTTTAGTACTATATTAATTCTTTCTTAGAAGGCTGCTATTGCGTTTATTAAGCTAAAAGGTATAATTAGGTATTTATATAGTCTATATTACGTTCTAAACGCTATTTTTTATTTATTGCCTTCTTTAATTCTAATTTAGTAGTAGGCGTTTTAGATATCTAGTTTTATAAAGATCTTTACTTTCTATAGCCTATCTTGTATTTTATCTATTTATAGTAAGGGGTATTAGTTCTTATTTATTATTACGTTAGTTTTTCTAAAATTTACGTAAAGTCTCTTATTATTTATCCCTTTCTTGTCTATAAATATAAGTCTATATACTACTATAGATTTAGACTCTTATATCTATCTTTTTTTTATCCCGTTTTTAATAAAAGCTTATTTAATTTTAGATTCTTCTTTAGTTTTCTTATAGACTAGGCTCTATCCTACGTCTTTACCTTCTTCTAGGTCTATCGCTAAGTCTTATAGCTAATATTCTAGAAGATAGTCTTCTAGTTCTATAAGCTAATTTTGCTATTTTATATATTCTTTAGAGAATTTTACTTTATAGGTTCCTTTATTAGCTTTTAATATATCTATTTTATAGTAGTTAATTTTCTCTATTCTCTAGTTAATATATAGGTTAGTTATTTATAACTATAGTATATCTAAGATTATATCTTATTTTTTATTAATTATTGTTATGTCTATAACTATATTTTTAATTATTATCTTTTCTAGTTCTAACGTAAAGGGAACTGTTTTAAACCTAATTAGTTCTTAGAATAGTTATCTTTTAATTGTACTTAACTATTAAGGATATTTAAAATAGGTATTACTAGGGTCGACTTCCTAATACCTAAGGGTTATTAGTAGATTAAAAAGTAATAACAAAAGCTCGTGTAGTAATCTATAATAAGCTATAAATAATAGGAGATATTTTGTAACTATCTTAGTATTATCGCTCGTAGTTAATAATTGAATTGCTAATACTATCCTAATAATACGTATTATTACTAACTATATACCTAGGCTTCTTAGCTAGCTTTATACTTCGTGTTTACTAAGATCGCGAATTATAAATTTGTTACCTACTTAACTTTATACTTTGTATTTACTAAGATTGTAAATTACGAATCTATTACGTGTCCCTATTATAGTTAGTCTCCTAGTCTAGTTTGTTATCCTATAGATTATGTGCGCTGTCGTTATCTATAGTAGGGCTAATTAGTTTAAATTAGTTTCCTCTTGTTATAGCTATAACACTATTCCCTTCTCTAGGTAGGTTTTTGTTTCTCTACCCTAGACCTAAGGTTAATAGTCTAGTTTCTTTATTTATTTCTAACTCTTTATTATTCTCTATATCTTCGCGTTCTAACTATAATAAACTCCTTCTTATTACTTGTATTACTTGTAATAGGGTTAAAATATTTCTCTACGCCTATTATACTTAATTAAAGCTTACTTACCTTGTATCTTTAAAAGATAGTAAACACTATAGCAAGTATATTCTAGCTAATATTTAATATAAGTACACGCTTTCTAGTATTTCTCTTATAGAGTGTAAGTACTTAATTTCTATATAGTCTCTTCTTACTAAGTTGTATAAGGTAAGCTATTAACTAGGCTTAAAAGATACTATTATTATAGCTCGTAGAGGCTAAAGCTAAGTGTAAGTTAACTCTTTATAAGCTAGTAGATCTTTATTCTTGTATTAAGCGTTTTTGTAAGATAAAGGCTTATAATAACGCTAAATTATCTAAATAGTCTTGTACCTTAGAAGCCGAGATAGACTTTAAGGATATAGTTTAGGCTATTCTAGCTCCTATTACGTTAGACGTTCCTAACGCCTCTCTATTTAGCGCTAGTAGTACTAGTTTTCTTAGTTTACTGTAAGGTAGTCTAGAGGGTTTTAACTTTAGAAGTCCTCTAGTTTCTTAGAGTAGTTAAGGTTATCTTCTAGTTCTTATATTTCTTCCTATAGTTGCCCTTTTTCGTCTATTCTTATCTATTCTACTAAGTAGTAGTTCCTACTATTTTAGAACTAGTACGCTAAGATCTTTTTAACTTCCTATTCTTCCTATTCTCTATATATATCTACTTTATATACTAGTAGTTCTATATTTTGTAGTACTATCTCTAGTAGTACTATATAGAAAGTTAGGTGTATCCTTATCTTGTTTAGTAGCTTTTGTTTAAATATAACTAGTGTAACTTTTTCCTTAATTTTATATAGTCCTATTTTAACGTAATCTAGTTTAGGGTTTAGTTGCTTACTTTTTATGTTTTTCCTTACTAACTATACTTTTTCTCCCTCTCTAAATTAAGGTCCCTATTTGTACTTTTTATTGTAGTACTTTACTATTTAATTTTGTAGAAATTCTACGTCTTATCTTAGTTACTTATATATTTCTTTTATTCTATTTGCAAAGTTTTCTCTTTATAAAGTTTAAGATTCTATATTTCTTAGTATTTAATATACGTTAGGTTTAAATCTATAGTTTATAAAAAAGAGTAATATTTTTATTACTATATTCTTTGCGCTATTGTATACTAACTGTACTATAAGTAGTAGCTATACCTAATTATTCTAATTGTATTTAAGATAGTATCTTAGGTACTATTCTACTATCTAATTTATTTGTTCTAATTGTCTATTTATTTATAGATAGTATACTGTTAATATAGCGTATTGTATTCCTAATTGCGCTAATATTGTGTTCTATAATTTAGATATAAATCGTATATCTCTATCTATAATAATTTTGTCTAGTATACTATATTAGCTTATTATAGTTTTTAGAACTTAATATATAGTAACCTTAGTCCTACTTTTTTCTTTATATAGTGTAAAATATATATACCTTATAAGTTTATCTACTATTATTATAATTCTATTGTACTTAACTCCTAATATTAGGTCTTTTAACTTAGGTAGCTTTGTAATAAAATCTATTATTATTATTCCTTAGAGTTACTTTAGTATTTTAACTAGTTGTAGTATTCTATATAGTGCGTATCTATTGTACTTGTTTCTATAACATTCTGTATAGTCTTGTAGTACTTCTTCTACTAGTTATCTTGCTCTTAGGATATAGTAATCTCTTAGGAGCCTATTTAGCGTTTTCTTAATTCCCTAGTATCTATATACTAGTAGCTCGTAGAATCGTCGTATAAATTCTTTCTAGATTTTTCTTAGGATATATATTCTTCTATAGGCTTATACAAATCCTTTTTAGGTTTCTAGCTTCTTTATTTCTTTAAATACTTCTTGCGTTATTTTCTAGATCTCTTTATCTAGCTTACTACTTGTTCTTTTAATCGTTGTAGCTATTTTAAGTATATTTAGGATTAAATGTCCTTCTTTGTTCTTTACTAGAACTATACTAGTAGCGCTTCCTTCTTCTTATAGGTCTAGTCTTCTACTAAGGGCGTCTATAAATTAGTTGTCTTTCCCTTTTATGTATATAATCTCTATATTAAATATTAATAGGAATTCCTACTATCTTATATATTGTTGTAATAATTCTTTATTTAATATAAATCTTATAAGATTCTTATAGTCTATATAGACTTTTATCTAATACTTTACTCTTTATAAGTATACTCTCTATTATTTAAATACTTTATAGATTACTAGTATCTCTTTATTATAGATTAGGTAGTTAAGCTCTACTAGCTTTATTTTCTTAGAGAAGTATTTAACTAAGTATTCTTTTTTAGTCTTTAGGTCTTCTTGTATTAGTGCTATTCTATAGACTAAGTTAGATGTATCTATTTTTACTATTACTAGTAGGTCTAAGTTGTATATTCTAATAACTAGGTTCTTTGTAAATTTCCTCTTAATTTTATTAAATACTTTATCGCATTCTTTTATCTATTTAAATAGTATATCCTTTTTTATAAGTCTTATTATTAGTTCTATATCTTTAAACTATCTTATTATTAGCTTTCTGTAAAAGTTAGCTAACCTATAAAATTGTTGTACTTCTTTTAGGTTTTTTAGTGTTAGCTATTCGTTAATTAATCTAATCTTTTCTAGGTTAATCTTAATTTTTCCTAGTTCTATAACAAACCTAAGGAAGTCTATTTCTTTTGTATAGAACTCGCATTTTCTTATCTTAAGAAATAGTTTGTTTTCTACTAGTTTTTCTAGCACTTTATGTATATATTATATATATTCTTCTTCTATTTCTAAGAATATTAGGATATTGTCTAGGTATACAAATATAAATACGTCTAAGTACTCTCTTAGTACTATGTTAATTCTTTCTTAAAATGTAGCTAGTACGTTTATTAGACTAAATAGTATAACTAAGTATTTATATAGTCTCTATTACATTCTAAATACTATTTTCTATTTATTACCTTTCTTAATTCTAATCTAGTAGTAGGCGTTTTAGATATCTAGTTTTATAAAGATTTTTACCTTTTATAGTCTATCTTATATTTTGTCTATTTGTAGTAGGGAGTATTAGTTCTTATTTATAACTACGTTAGTTTTCCTAAAGTCTATATAAGGTCTCTTATTACTTATTCCTTTTTTGTCTATAAATATAAGACTATTTACTACTAAAGATTTAGATTCTCTTATCTATCTCTTTTTTATTACGTTTTGTATAAATATTTGTTTAATTTAGGATTCTTCTTCTATTTTTTAGTAGACTAGGCTCTATCTTACGTCTTTACCTTTTTCTAGTTCTATTGTTAAGTCCTATAGCTAATATTCTAGGAGATAGTCGTCTAGCTCTATAAGTTACTCTTCCTATTTTTTATATTCTTCTAGGAATTTTCTTTTGTAAGTGTTTATATTAGCCTTTAATATATCTATTCTATAGTAGTTAATTTTTCCTGTTCTCTAGTTAATATGTAGGTTAGTTATTTATAACTATAGCATTCCTAGTATTATATCTTGTTTGTTATTAATTGTTGTTATATCTATAACTATGTTCTTAATTATTATTCCTTCTAGTTCTAATATAGAGGGAACTGTTTTAAACCTAATAGGTTTCTAGAATAGTTTCTCTTTAATTGTACTTAGTTATTAAAGGTACTTCTTAGTTATATAATATATTCCTTGCGTTTCTACAAATTTCTTTAATATAAAGTTCCTTGTAGCTCTACTATTAATTATTAATTATACTTTCTTTCCTTAGTAAGTACCTATTTTTGTAATGTATAGGCCTCTTATACCTTCTAGTTATTTTTACTTAGGTAATTTTATAAATTGTCTATCTTTCTATAGCTATAGTCTTACTTTAAGTTTATATTCTTTGTATTTTAGGTATTTATTATATATATATCTATACTATAGTCCTCCTTAGACGCATTTTTTTAATAGTTTTAGTCTAGGCCTTACTACTAAATACCTATCTTCTAAGATTATTTCTTATCCTTAGATATCTTCTACTAGGGTTGCTCTTGTGTAGTTATATCCTTTTCTTCTAGTAGGCTACGCTCTATTATTTACTTTAGAGTTTCTATATATAATATAGTTCTTATCTAGGTATAATATCTATAATACTTTAAAGTATACTAGATGTTTTAGGTCTATTATTTTATTGTCCCTTTTATAGTATTTGCTTTTTCTAGGCGTTTCTATTATTAGGATATAGTACACTACTAGTATTCTTAGTATATAGGCTTTATTAATCTATCGCGTTTTCTTTATAAAGTATTACTACTCTCTTTGTATAGGTATTCTTCTTACTATAACTATATATTATTTTATCTATTTCTAAAATAGTATAAACTTTATTTCTTTAGGATTACGTTCTTTCTAGTCTTTATACGCCTCCTCTATACTTATAACTATTAAGTATATTTAAACAAATCTCTATTCTTTATTTTGTTCTTCTATAGCTATAGTTATATAGCTATTATAACTATATATATCTAGCTAGGTATATTCTATACCTCTTATACTAACTTATTTCTTACTTCTTTATAGTCCTTTAGAGGAAGCTGTAGTAGTCTCTTTATCTAGTACCTGTTCTTTAGCCTAGGTCGATAGAATCTAGGGTTTTTCTCCTTCTAAGTCTTCTATTAGTAGGTCTATTACTTAGGCTATTTTGTCTAGCTAAGCTTTTATTCTACTTTCCTTTATTACTACTACTCTATTTTTCTATTATAGGAAGTACCTTACTCCCTACTTACTAGAAAAATATATATAGTAGTTGTCTTTGTAGTAGAAGGTCTAATAGAGTATTACGTACTGTAATTCTTTACTCCTAGCTACCTTTTCTTAGAGTTTAGCCTATACTTATAGTACTTCTTTCTTTTTCTTAGTTATCTTTAACTACGTTTCCTTATCTTTTTTAGAGTCCTTTCTTCTATAATCTTTTACAAAGTGTCCTAGTTTCTTGTATTTATAATATACTATGTCTTTTTTCTTCTATAATTAGTAGTCTTTCGCGTAGTAGCTTTTCTTACTATAGTTAAAGTACGTAAAGTCTTTATTCTTCTTCCTTTTCTTGTCCTTATTAGCGTTAAGGATTATAGGGTCTCCTTTGTTATAGTTCTAGGTGTAACCTCTATACTTATTCTTCTTCTATTCTTAAAGATTATTATTAATTTATATTACCTATTATTTTAGAGCTTCTAGTATCCTTAGTTTCTCTATATAAATTATTTTGTATTGTATTTTTATATTTAGTCTTTGTTTAAATTATAATATTAGGGCTAATTTATTCTATTCTATATTTTATAATAATTATTTAAACTATAATATATATTTAGAGATACTTTTACTTTATATAAGCCTTTTAAGTTTTTCTTTAGCTTATTAGGTAATATTAGTATCTCTAAATACTGCTCTTATTTGTTTAGTAAAGTATTTATAACTTCTAAAGATAGCTCTAGTTTTATCTTTCTATATTATTAGGGCGTGTATTATATAGTCTATCTAGTAAGGTTTAAACTATCTTATTGTATCTTCTTTAAGGTATATTCTAATATATATTACCTTTTTCTCTTCTATATTAAAGTATAGTACTTATATATCTATCTAGAGTTATACTAACACTATAAAGGGTCTTAGTTTTTCCCTTATTCTATTAAATTTCTTAAGTACGAGTATCTTAAGTAGTTTCTTTATTGCGCTTATCTCTAGTCTTTAGGTAATTAGTTCTATCTAGTTCTAACCTTTAATAATAGCTTTAATTTATACTTTATTCTACTTTAAGTAGTCTAGTACTTCCTTATTCTATATCTCTAAAGTGTTAATTAGTATCTTTATATCTTCTTTCTCTAAGATTAAGTTGTTTATATAATTTCTAATTACCTTCTATACTATATTATCTAATTTATAACTACTTATAGGTGCCTTAGCTACTTATTTAGTTAAACTTTCTACTATCGTGTTAGCTAGACCGTGCGCTTACTTACGCTTTGCTTCTCGCAATAACTAAATTAGTAAGGTGTAATAGGGTTACTAGGGTTAACTTCCTAATAACCTCTAAGAGTTATTAGTAGATTAAGAAGTAATAACAAAAGCTTATATTGTAATTAGTAATAACTATAAATAATAGTTAATTTATATATATAATATTAAGTATTAGCGTTCTAGGTTAAAGATTAGATTACTAATACTATCCTAATAATACGTATCCTATTAACTATATACTTATACTAATCTATTTGTGTAATACTATAGATTACTACTAATCTATTTATATATAACTATAGATTACCTTAATCTATTTGTGCGTTATTATAGATTACTCTAATCTATTCGCACGTAATTATAGATTACTACTACGTGTCCTAGTTGTAAGTAGTCTCCTAATTAAGGTTGTTACCCCGCTCGTCCTATACTTCGTTAGCACCTAAGTCGGGACTAATTAGTTCTATCTCGATTTCTCTTGTTACGCCTATAACAATAATTCTTTAGTTCTTAGTAAGTTTTATAAAGAATTCTTTATATAGTATCTTTTAGTTATTTAAGTAACTTAGTATTTAATTATATTAATAAACTCTAGCCTATATAATTTTAGGCTAAAGTTCTTATAGTAAATTTGCGTTAAGTTATATAGTATATAACTTTTCTTTATTAATTCCTTTAGCGCGCTTAGCTCTTCTATTTTAGGCTTAAGTATCTAGTACTAAAAGTTTAATAGTAATACTTTATAAGTTTAGCTATTACTAGACTTTTAGTTTTACTATTATAATGTTGTTATTAGCTTTAATTACCTTAACTAAGATACTATACTAATTCTTTAAAAATAGGATTAAGTTTAATAATACCTTAATAATTAGCTTAGCTAGCTAGTTATTAGTAAAGTAGAAGTCTTACTATAGCTTTAAGTACTTATTAGTAATAAGTATCGAGCTTTTCTCTTTAGTAACGCTTTATACTTTATATAAATAGAAGTTAATAGAGATTCTTTCTCTTAGTCCTTTATTACTAATTCTTAGTATATAACTAATTTACTACTTTATCTTAGCTTTACTATATATATTATACTAGGCTATATATACTCCTTTTATATATACTCTTTAAGCTTACTAGATAAAATATTTAATTATAGCTAGTCTAGGATATCTAAGTCTCTTATACTATAGTAGTACTAGTACTCTTATAGTCTAAACTTTATAGATATAGTATACTACTAGGCGCTATAGATTATATAGTAGATAATACTTAAGTACCTATTAACTATAAATCTTAGTAAGCTCTCTAATTATTTATCTATTAGGCTTGTTTAGAGTTATTAGTTTAGATTAAGTATTTTACTATATTCCTTTTTATTAGAGTAGTATAAAAGAGACTATGTTATATAAAATATCTAGGTATATAGCTATATTATATAGAGTTAGTTTTCTTTCTCCTAATTAGCTTTTTAGCGTAATAGTAATTAATCTATATCTTTTTACTTATATTTTAGACTTGCCTACTTATATATAATTATTAGGTATTAGTAAGTAATAGCTAGATACCTAAGTAGGATTATTAATAATATAGTAAGTTAAGCTAGAGTTTAAGATAAAGGAGTTTTAGAGTAGATAGCTATTAAGGCTTGTTATAGCAAAGATACTTTTCATCTCTAATATTTACTAGCTTTCTAGTTAATCTTTTTCTTTTATAAAACCTAGAGTTAGTAATTTCTTTATCTAAGGTTTAGACTATCCTCTAATTAGCCTTTATAACGTAGTATTATTCTTACATTTATAATTAATAAGTCCTTATATAATCTTATTTAAGTACTAATTCTTTAGTACTTTATATAGATAGATATAATAGTATTCTTTTAGAGAATAGTATCTACTATAAGTAAATCATAGTACTCTCTCTATAGTAGTAGTCTCTTTAGACTTCTTTCTATTAGTATAGTTATTACGTTTATAAGCTTTTTCTATTAAACTTAAATTTTTTCAAGTAAGTTAACTAGTATTATACTCTAGTCTTTAAAGTTTCTCTAGGTAATATACGCTTTTTACTAGAGAGGCGTCCCTAGTCTTACTTTAAGTAGATTTACTACTATTAGTAAAGTATAATAAAGTACTATTTACTATAGTATAGCTTATTACCTAACGCCTAGCCTTACCTAACGCCTGTTTTTTCTCCTTAGCCCCTCTCTCTATCTTAATAACTACTTTTTCTATTAACTCTAAATTTTAGTATGTATTATAAATTTGTATTAAAAATTACTCTAGGTATTTAGTTTTTAAAAAAAAATTAATATTAGTATAAATATTAAACTTTAAAATATTTAAGTAAATTTTACTTAATTATAAATAATTATATAAGAGAGTGTAATAAGAAGCTATAAATCTAAATCTAGATTATCTATATATATAGTTAAAAGTTATAAATATTACTAATATAAAATACTATATACTTAATTAGTTATTTAAAGCTAAACTTTCTCTATAAAGCTATATAAAAATACTATTAATATAATAGGTATTTTATAAAATAATAATAATTTTTCTAATTAATATATATATATAATTACTAATATAAATTATATTAAAATCTACTTACTTTATATTTAGCTAAATATATATACATGTATTAAAAAGTAATAAAATATATATAAAATATATATATAACTATAAATATAACGTATATTCTATTATATATTTAATTTTAGATTTATTTCTAAATAGTAATTAGTATAAAAAAATACTTATATTTATTATATATATTCTAAAAGTTTAAATACTATATAAAATCCTATTATTTTAATGTAACAAGGGTTCGTTAAACACTCGAGACTCTTGTAAACTCTAGTACAAGTTAGAGGTAGGGCTAATACACTAAAGATTATAACATTATATAGTTATAATCTAAAGTAGGGCTAGTACGCTATATAGGCGTA
>JALNQF010000640.1:0-18419 GCA_028456385.1 Ophiosphaerella korrae | reverse complement strand
TGCAAAACATCTTCTATTGTTTATAAGTTATTGTAGATTATAACCTAAGCTTTTACTATTAACTCTTAATCTACTAATACTCCTTTAGGTACTAGGAAGTTAACCCTAGTAACAACTTATAACACCTTGCTAATTTAGTTATTGCGAGAAGCAAAGCGTAAGTAGCGCACAGTCTAGCTAACACAATAGTAGAAAGTTTAACTAAAACAAGTAAAGCCCCTAAGAGTAGTTATAAGTCTAACAGCACTGTATAGGAAATAATTAAGGACTAAATTAACAATCTAATCTTAGACAAAGAAGACATAAAAATAGTAATTAATACTTTAGAAACACAGAACAAGGAACTACAAGATTACGCAAAGTAGAATAAAGCATAGATTAAAGCTATTATTAAAGGTTAGAATTAGATAGAACTAATTATACAACGTCTAGTAATAAGTGCAACAAAGAAACTACTAAAGATACCTGTCCTTAAGAAGTTTAATAGAATAAGGGAGAAACTAAGACCTTTTATTGTATTAGCACAACTCTAGATAGATATACAAGTACTACACTTCGATATAGAAGAAAAGAAGGTAATATATATAGGGTTGCACCTCGAGGAAGACGCGATAAGATAGTACGAACCTTACTAGACAGACTATACGACACACTCTCTAATAACCTAGAAGGACAAAACTAGAGCTATTTTTAGAAGTTATAAGTACTTTACTAAACAAATAAGAACAGCATTTAGGGACATAGACGTTACCTAACAAGCTAAAGAATAGCTAGAGAAGCTTATACAAAGTTAAAGTGTTCTAAAGTACGTATTATAGTTTAAACAACTATCCTAGAATATAGAATAGAATGAGTTAGCTTTAATGTTACGATTTAAGCAAGGACTAAACTCTAAGATCTAATACAAGATAATATATATAGAGAAACTAAGGACACTAGAAGCCCTAAAGTAATAGGCAATACAAATTAATGATAATCTTCGAGAATAGAAGAAGAATAAATACAGAGGTTACACCTAGAACTATAATAAGGGAGACCCTATAATCCTTAACGCTAACAAGGATAGAAAGAAAAAGAAGAATAAAGACTTTACGTACTTTAATTATAGTAAACTAGGCTACTACGCGAAAGACTACTAATTAAAGAAAAGAAAGGATATAGTATGTTATAAATGCGGGAAACTAGGACACTTTGTAAAAGATTGTAAAAGTAAAGACCTAAAGAAAGAAACTTAGTTAAAGACAACTAAGAAAAAGAAAGAAGTACTACAAGCACAGGCTAAACCTTAGGAGAAGGTAGCTAGGAGTAAAGAAGTATAATATATAATACTCTATTAGACCTTTTGTTATAACGACGACTACTATATATATCTTTCTAGTAAGTAGAGAGTAGTATAGTTTCTATAGAAATAGAGACATAGAGTAGCTATAATAAAGGAAAGAACAAAAGCTTAGCTAGAAGAGATAGCCTAAGTAATAGACCTACTAATAGAAGACTTAGAAGAGGAAGAGCCCCTAGTACTATTAATCTAGGCCGAAGGACTAGCACTAGATAAAGAGACTACTACGACTACCTCTAAAGGACTACGAGGAAGTAAGAAACAAGTTAGTATAAGAGATATAGAGTATGCCTAGCTAACGATATATAGTTATAATAGCTGCACGACGAGTAATATAGAGGAACGAAACAAAGAATAGAAGTTTATTTAGAAATACTTACTAGTTATAAGTATAGAGGAAGCGTACGAAGACTAGAAAGAACGCAATCCTAAAGAAATAAAGTTTATACTATTTTAAGAATAGATAAAGTAATATATAGTTGCGATAGGAAGAATGCCTATATAAAAAGAATAGTAATACCTTGTAAGAAAGACGCGATAGATTAACAAAGCCTATATACTAAGAGTACTAGTAGTGTACTATATCCTAACAATAGATACACCTAGTAGAAGTAAATACTAGGAAGGGGATAATAAAATAATAGACCTAAAACACCTAGCACACTTTAAAGTATTATAGATATCGTGCCTAGACAAGAATTGCATTATATACAGAAACCCTAAAGTAAATAACAACGTATAGCCTATAAGGAGAAAAGGCTATAACTATACAAGAGCAATTCTAGTAGAAAACATCTAAGGATAGGAAGTGATCCTAGAAGAGAGATACGTAGTAGTAAGACTAGGCCTAAAACTATCTAAGAAATGCGTCTAAGGAGGACTATAGTATAAATGCATATACGATAAATGTCTAAAACACAAAGAATATAAACTTAAAGTAGGCCTATAGCCTTAGAAAGATAGATAATTTATAAAGTTGCTTAAGCAAGAAAAACTAGAAGGTATAGGAGGCCTATATATTACAAAAACAGGTACATACTAAGGAAAGAAAGTATAATTAATAATTAATAGTAGAGCTACGAGAAACTTTATATTAAAGAAGTTTGTAGAAATATAGAGAATAAAGTATATAATAAAGAAATACCCTTAATAACTAAGTATAATTAAAGGAAAACTATTCTAGGAACTAATATAGTTTAAGACAGCACCTTTAATACTAAGGTTAGAAGGACTAGAAATTAAGAATATAGTTATAGATATAACAACAATTAATAACAAACAAGATATAATATTAGGTATACTATAGTTATAGATAACTAACCTACACATTAATTAGAGAATAGAGAAGATTAACTACTATAGAATAGACACGTTAAAGGCCTACAAGAACACCTACAAGGGAGAATTCCTAGAAGAATACAAGAAATAGGAAGAATAGCTTATAGAACCCAAAGACTACCTTCTAGAATATTAACTATAGGACTTAGCGATAGAAATAGAAGAAGGAAAAGACGTAGGATAGAGCCTAGTCTACTAGAAAATAGAAGAAGAATTAAAGATTAAACAAGTATTTATTCAAAACGCAATAAAGAAGAGATAGATAAGAAAATCTAAATCCTTAGTAGCTTATAGACTTATCTTTATAGACAAGAAAAGAACAAGTAATAAAAGACCTTATATAGACTTTAGAAAAACTAACGTAGTTATAAACAAGAACTAATACCCCTTACTAAGGATAGACGCAATACAAGATAAACTATAGAAGGCAACGATCTTTACAAAGTTAGACATCTAGAACGCCTACTACTAAATTAGAATTAAAGAAGGCGACAAATAGAAAATAGTATTTAGAACACAATAGGGATTATATAAATATTTAGTTATACTATTCGGCTTAATAAATACACTAGTAGTATTCTAAGAAAGGATTAATATAGTACTAGGAGAGTACTTAGATATATTTACATTTACATACTTAGACAACATCCTTATATTCTTAGAAATAGAAGAAGAACATATACAATATATATACAAAGTACTAGAAAAACTAGTAGAAGCTAAAATATTTCTTAAGATAAGAAAATGCGAGTTCTATACAAAGGAAATAGATTTCCTAGGGTTTATTATAGAACTAGGAAAGATTAAGATTAATCTAGAGAAGATTAAGTTAATTAACAAATAGCTAATACTAAGAAACCTAAAAGAGGTACAATAATTTTATAGGCTAGCTAACTTTTATAGAAAGTTAATAGTAGGATAGTCTAAAGATATAGAACTAATAACAAGACTTATAAAAAAAGACACGCTGTTTAAATAGATAAAGGAATGCGACGAAGCATTTAAGAAGATTAAGAAGAAGTTTATAGAAAACCTAGTTATTAGAATATATAACCTAGACCTACTAGTAATAGTAAAGACAGACGCATCTAACTTAGTCTATAGAATAGCACTAATATAGGAAGACCTAGAGACTAAAAAAGAATACTTAGTTAAATACTTCTCTAAGAAAATAAAGATAGTAGAACTTAACTACTTAATCTACAACAAAGAAATACTAGTAATCTACAAAGTATTTAAGTAATAGAGAGTATACCTACAAGGAGCAAAACATTAAATAAAGGTCTATATAGACTACAAGAATCTTATAGGATTTATAACAAATAAAGAATTATTATAACGCTATACAAGATAGTAAGAATACTTGTTAACGTTTAATATAGAAATTATATACACGAAAGGGAAAGATAATTAGTTTGTAGACGCCCTTAGTAGAAGGCTAGACTTATAAGAAGAAGTAAGCGCTACTAGTATAGTTCTAGTTAAGAACAAAGAAAGATACTTAGTCCTAAACATACATAAAATAGCTGCAATACTTAAAAGGAAGAGTAGCGAGCTAGATAAATAGATTTAGAAAATAACGAAAGAAGTATCTAAAGAAATAGAGAAACTAGAAATCTAAGAAGGATTTGTACAAGCCTATAGAAGAATATACATCTTAAAGAAGATCTAGAGAGAATTTATACGACAATTCTATAAATTGCTAGTACACAGTTACTAAGGTATCGAGAAAATATTAGATAGACTACTGCGAGATTACTATATTCTAAAAGCAAGATAATTAGTAATAGAGGTACTACAAGACTATATAGAATATTAAAGAAATAAATACAATAGATATGTACTATATAGAATGTTACAACTAGTAGAAGTACTAGAATAACTATAAGGAGTTATTATAATAGACTTTATTACGAAGTTACTAAAATCTAAAGACCTAATATTAAGGGTTAAGTATAATAGAATCTTGATAATAGTAGATAAACTTACGAAGTACTTATACTTTAGACTATACAAAGAAAAAAGTAGGATAGAGGTTACTATATACTAGGTTCTAGGAACTATAATTAGTTAATATAGACTACTAGATAAGATTGTTATAGATAGAGACGTACGATTTATATTAAAACTATAGAGAATAATAACAGCGCAATTAGGAATTAAACATATAATGTCTATAGTATACTAACTACAAATAGATAGATAGTTAGAACGAATAAATTAGATAGTAGAATAATACCTAAGATGCTACCTTAACTATAACTAGAACAATTAGGTATAGTTATTACCTATAGCATAGTTAGCATATAATAGCGCAAAGAATATAGTAATAAGAGTATTACCTTTCTTTACAAACTATAGATTCGAGCCTAATATATACTAGATACTAAGAAATTAGATATCTTAGTCCCTAAGAGGAGAAAACTTCGCTAATAGACTTAAAGACATACACGACTAATTAAGATAGGACGTAGAGTTCTTGTAGGATTAAATAGCAAAGTACTATAATAGAAAGTACAAAGAGGGACCTTAATTTAGAGAGGGAGAAAAAGTATAGTTAGTACAAAAGAATATTAAGAGTAAGCAACTAAGTTTAAAATTAGACTACGTTAAAATAGGACTATATAAAATTAAGAAAGAAGTTACACTAGTTACGTTTAGATTAAAGCTACTAAATAAGATAAAGATACACCTAATATTCTACGTAGCCTTACTAGAACAAGCACTATAAGAAGTAGAACTACTAGTATACAAAGTAGATACGTATAGAGAATAAGAGGAATAAGAAGTTAAAGAAATCTTACAGCACTAGTTCTGCAATAGAAGAAACTACTACTTAGTAGAATAGATAGGAATAGACGAAAAAGGACAACTATAGGAGAAAACATAGGAACTAGAGGACAATCTTAATTGCCTTAAGAAACTAGAGGACTTCTAAAGTTAAAATCCTCTAGAGCGCCTTATAGCGAACTAAGAAAATTAGCGCTACTAGCGCTAAATAGAGAGGCGTTAGGAACGCCTAATATAATAGGAGCTAGCACAGCCTAGACTATATCCTTAAAGTCTATCTTAGCCTCTAAGGCACGAAACTATTTAGACGATTTAGTGTTATTATGCGCCTTTATCTTACAAAGACGCTTAACACAAGAATAAAGATCTACTAGCTTATAAAGAGTTAGCTTACATTTAGCTTTAGCCTCTACAAGCTGTAACGATAGTATCTCTTAAGCCTAGTTAATAGCTCGCCCTATATAATTTAGCTAGAAGAGACTATATAGAAATTAAACACTTACACTCTTTAAGAGAAATACTAGACAGTGTGTACTTATATTAAATATTAGCTAGGATATACTCGTTGCAGTATTTACTATCTTTTAAAGATATAAGACAAGTAAGCTTTAACTAAGTATAATAGGCGTAAGGAAATATTTTAATCCTGTTACGAGTAATATAAGTAACAAGAAGAAGCTTATTGCGATTAGAACGCAAAGATATAGAGAACAATAAGGAACTAGAAATAAACGAAGAAACTAGACTAATAACCTTAGGCCTAGGACAGAGAAATAAGAACCCGTCTAAAGAGGGGAATAGTATTATAGCTATAACAAGAGAAAACTAATTTAAGCCAATTAGCCCTACTATAGATAACGACAACGTATATAATCTATAGGAGAACGAGTTAGATTAGGAAGCTAACTATAATAGGGACACGTAATAAATTCGCGATTCGCGATCTTAGTAAATACAAAGTACAAAGCTAAGCACGTAATAAATTTATAATTTGCAATCTTAGTAAATACAAAGTACGAAGCTAAGTACGTAATAAATTTGCGATTCGCGATCTTAGCAAACACGAAGTACAAAGCTAGCTAAGAGACATAGGTATATAGTTAGTAGGATGCATATTATTAGGATAGTATTAGCAATTCAATCCTTTGACTATAGAACGCTAATACAAGATAGTTGTAAAATATCTTCTATTGTTTATAAGTTATTGTAGATTATAACCCGAGCTTTTACTATTAACTCTTAATCTACTAACACTCCTTTAGGCACTAGGAAGTTGACCCTAGTAACAACTTATAACAAACTAACTAAGATAGGACGTAGAATTCCTATATAATTAGATAGTAAAGTACTACAATAAAAAATACTAAAAAGAACTTTAATTTAGAGAGAGAGAAAAAGTATAGTTAATATAAAGGAATATAAAAAGTAAATAACTAAGTTCTAAACTAGACTACGTTAAGATAAGACTATATAAAATTAAGAAAGAAGTTACACTAGTTATATTTAAACTAAAGTTACTAGATAAGATAAAGATATATCTAACTTTCTACGTAGCGCTACTTAAGATAGTACTATAAAACGTAGAACTACTAGTATATAAAGTAGATATATATAGAGAATAGGAAGAATAGGAAGTTAAAGAAATCCTATAGTACTAATTCTATAATAGAAGAAACTATTACTTAGTAAAATAGATAAAAATAGACGAAAAAGGATAACTATAGGAAGATATATAAGAACTAGAAGAGAACCTTAATTACTTTAAGAAACTAGAGGAGTTCTAAAATTAAAATCCTCTAGAACGCCTAGTAGTAAACTAAGAAAACTAGCACTACTAATAGCGAATAGAGAGGCGCTAAGAACGTCTAATATAATAGGAGCTAGAGTAGCCTCTATAGTATCTTTAAGGTCTATCTTAGCCTCTAAGGTATAAGACTATTTAGATAATTTAGCGTTATTATAAGCTTTTATCTTATAAAGACGCTTAATATAAGAATAAAGATCTACTAACTTATAAAGAGTTAACTTATACTTAGCCTTAGCCTCTACAAGCTATAATAATAGTATCTCTTAAGCTTAGTTAATAGCTCGCTCTATATAATTTAGTAAGAAGAAACTATATAGAAATTAAACACTTACACTCTATAAGAGAAATACTAGAAGAAGTATATTTATATTAAATATTAGTAAGAATACACTTATTATAATACTTACTATCTTTTAAAGATATAAGATAAGTAAGCTTTAATTAAGTATAATAGGCGTAAGGAAATATTTTAACCTTATTATAAGTAATATAAGTAATAAGAAGAAGTTTATTATAATTAGAACAAGAAGGTATAGAGAATAATAAAGAACTAGAAATAAACAAAGAAACTAGACTAATAACCTTAGGCCTAGGGTAGGAAAACAAAGACCTATCTAAAGAAAGGAATAGTATTATAGTTATAATAAGAGAAAACTAACTTAAGCTAATTAGCCTTACTATAGATAATAATAGTACGTATAATCTATAGGATAACAAACTTAATTAAGACTTTAACTATAATAGAGATAAGTAATAAATTTGTAATTCGCGATCTTAGCAAATACAAAGTATAAAGCTAAGTACGTAATAAATTCGTAATTTGCGATCTTAGTAAATACAAAGTATAAAGCTAGCTAAGAAATATAGGTATATAGTTAGTAGTAATACGTATTATTAGGATAGTATTAGTAATCTAATCTTTAACCTAGAACGCTAATACTTAATATTATATATACAAATTAACTATTGTTTATAGTTATTCCTAATTATAATACAAGCTTTTGTTATTACTTTGTAATCTACTAATAACCTAAAGGTTATTAGGAAGTTAACCTTAGTACACCTATTACACTATATTTTTAGTATAAGCTAACTCTATATCTACTATATACTTTACTTTAGTTTTATCTTATTATATAATAAAACTATAAGCTTTAGTTAGATTTATACTTAGCTTATAAAAGATAAAATAGTTTTATTCTTAACTATCTTTTTTACTAAACTTATCCTAGTTACTATTACTATAGAATTTATAGTATATAGCTATATACGTATATTTTTTAACTACTAAGTAGTTTATTATAAAGTTATATACTTCTTAGAATTAGTTAGAATTTATATTAATAGTAATATATACTAGTGCTATAATAAGACTAAAGTTAAAGTTATAGTTTAGACTTATTTATTTAATTAATAATAGCTAGAATTTATAGTTTTACTTTTAAAATAGCGTTATTTAAGTTTTGTTATACTAAGTATCTACTACTAAGAATATATCTAAGCTAGGAATATATACTTTATTTATAGCTTATATACTAAGTTACTACTTTAATATATAAAGAGTAGTAGGATATAGTAGTTATTAAGATAGAACTTAGTAGAATAAAATAAAAATCTATACTATTATATTACTATACTTATTATTAAATCTAAGATATAAGATAAAAAGAAATACTAGTACGTTTTAAAAGTATTCTTATATAACTTAGATATAAGTATAGTATAGTATACGCGCTTTTATATATTAATATACTAATATTATATATTTTATAGAATCCTTTAGATACTATAGTACTAGAGAGAAAGTTAGTATAATATATTTATAAGCCTAGCTCTTTTCTAATATATTTAAATATTACTAAAGTTATATATATTTAAAATATAGATTTGTTTAGTAGTTTAAAGTAAGTAAAACTATTATATTTACTAATAACTCTTAGACTATAATAGTAGTCTTTATATCTTTTAGCTAAGCTTCTAATAAGCTAATAGTAGTAGTAAAAAGTAAAGAAGTTTTATTCTAAGTACTACTTTCTATAAGTTATACTAGATTAATTAGAATATCTATATTATATTACTAGAATGCTTATATAGAAAGTAGTTTACTTAAGTTATATACTTTAATATATTTTATAGTATAAGTTAAGATACTAGCTTATTTTAAAAAAACTCTTAACTAGTAATAGAAGTCTAATAAGTACTCTACTATATAGCCCTCTTAGCTTACTATTTATTTTAGAGTACTAAGATTCTATACCCTCTAAGGTATACTTTTATATTATCTACTCTACTTTTACCTATTATAATATAGATATATAGATTATACTATAATATAATTAAGTATATTCTTAAGCTATTTATAGATAAATATAGTTTAGTTAAAATTAAGATTTTATTAATATTTTTATATAAATTAACTATTTAAGTATAAATATTATCTTAAAGAGCTTCTTACTCTTTCTAAGTAGTATAGTCTATATATTTAGAAGTAAAGTACTATATAACTTTAGCTAGTTAGAAAGTATACTAGTAGTATTTATAGATTTCTACCTTATAGCTTAGCTAAAGTTTAATAAAGATATAACTAGTAATATCTTTAATAATAGGTATAATACTAAAAACTTAAGTATTAAGTAAAGTAGTATAGAATTTTTATAAGTACCTCTATATTTTAAGTTTAAAAGTAGGTCTAAATCTAGTTTACTTTAGGTTAGATAATATTTAGTTTATAAATTATTTTACTAAGTAGTAATAAGAAATTAACTCTAACTATAATACTCTAAATATAATACACTCTCTATTATCTTCTCTAGTATTATTACTTATTTATTACTTATATATTTACTATTAATAATCTAATAATTATTTTATTTCCTTTTTCTAATATCTTTAATAATAATATATAAGCTATTACTATACTAGCTATTACTAATATATTATTAAATTTTAACTTAGTAATCTATAGTACTATTTAAGATATATTTAACTTTATATAAAGCTTTTTTATATAAATTTTTTACTAAGCCCTAGTATAAATTTATAGAAATATAAACTATAGAAAACTAGTCTAGTAAATCTAGTATATCTATAATAATCTTATACTAGAATAGTGTACTCTAGAAAAGAGTAATACTATATATCTTAAGTATAACAAGTAGTTTTCTTCTCGAATTAAATTAATAATAAGTAACCTTAATATTATATATACTCTTAGTAAAAAAAGAAAATAATCTCTAAAAAAGAAAACTAAATAAGAAGTAAAAAAGCTTTAGTTAAGAAGATAAACTTAGCTCTTATATAAACTATAACTAATATATAAGATATAGTAGTAGTAAAGACTCTAGTTATACTTATAAATAAGTAATAATAGTATAAGAAATTTATAAAGCGTATTTTACGTATAAGAATAAATATAGTTACTTAAATAATCTTAAATATAGAAGTAGTTAGTTTAAGATAAATATTTAAAGACTAGAAGGTAATTATTACTAAGTAGTAACGCTAGTATTATAAATCTAAGAAATAATTTTAATAAGTTATCTTAGCTTATAATATATTAGCTATATAGGTATATACTACTTAAAGATAACTTAGTAAATTAATAAGTACTTAGATTAGACTATCTTAGTATATAAATAGAGATAAACTTAATACTATAGGTCTTACTATATTATAGTAAGAAACTTTTAAATATATATTAGTTAATATATAAAAGAGATAAATTAAAAGCTTTATAAAAAAAATCTAATAGTAGTAGAAGTTAGATATACTATATAAAGAGTTTATAAAGCTTAAACTAGAAATCTATAAGATAAATAAAAGTATAAGTATAAAAAGAGTATAGTATAGTTCTATTATAAACAACTACTTATTTTATATAGTATATATATTAGATAATAGCTATATTCTAAATAAAAAAGATTATATTAACTTATATAAAGAGTTTAGATTATTACTAAATTAAAGAAAAAAGTAGAATATTATTAAGCGTCGCTTTAGAACTATTAAGGTATTAAGTTTATTACTTAAGAGTTTAGAAGTAAATACTTAGTTTAAAAAGCTTATATAAGAATAGGTTAGATAGTAGATTAAAATACTAGTAGAGTATAACTAATATATTATAGCTATAGTAAACTAAATTAAGTTTTTATTTTTTATATTTATTAAGAAGTATATAGTACTAGCTAAGTTTCTATTCTTAGAATAGTTTAATTAGTATTATAGTAATAGCCTCTTATTTTTATTTAATAAGTAGGTTTTTAATCTATAGTACTTTTTTATATACTAATATCTTTCTTAAGTTAACTCCTAGTTAGTTACTTACTTAGTAAATTAAAGAAGTAAAAAATAAGTTAGATATATATAGTATTATTAAAGATAGAGACTATATATATAGTAATTAGTTACTTATATATATACTAAGTCTAGTATATTTATAGAATATAGTATTTTTATAATAGTAACTACTTTACTTAAAAGAAGTAAGCTTATATAAAATATATATAAGAAATAGTTTTCTTATATTAATATAAACTTATTATATATATATATAACTAGATATTAGCTAGTAAGTAACTATAAGAGTAACTAGATTTTATTTATATCTTATTAACTTATAAAGATATTTTAAGTAAAATTATTAGTTTTTAACTTCTAGTTATATTAGTACTTAACTATAAGTTATTTAAGTATCTAGTATTATTAACGTAAATAAATATTTTAAGTAAAGTTATAAGATTTTAACTTCTAGTTATATAAGAACTTAACTATAAGTTATTTAAATATCTAGTATTATTAACTTATAAGAATAGTTTAGGTAAAGTTATAAGCTTTAACTACTAGTTATATTACAACTTAACTATAAGTTATTTTAGTATCTAGAATTATAAGTTAGAGCTTCGCTCTATATAATTTAAGTAAGCCTATAGTAGTAAGTAAGCTATATAAGCTATTTAAGCTACTCTACTATATATAAGTAGCTTAGCTTAGATAGCTCTTTAATTAATAATTATCTCCTACTTATTCCTAAGCTTATATCTTGTAATAGTTATAAGCTAAGCGCTAAAAATTACTTAATAGTTCTATTTTATACACTATAGTAAGAGATTATAAGCTTAGTATACTCTTATCCTATTCTATCTTATCTTATCTATTACTTAAACGCTTATAATATCTTATAGCAAGATTACTCTACTTAATAAAGGTACTACTCTACTTAATAAGTACTTATAATAGCTAGTATAGTTTATACAACTCTATTATAATACTCTTAAGCTAGGTATCTAGTAGCTAGTTAATCTAGAAGCGAATAACGTCCCTAATATCTATACTAACAAACTAGTTTAACTTAAACTAAAGAGCCTAGTAATAGTAGAAGAAGTAGCTACCTACAATCTTATAATAGAGAAATACTAAGCTATAAAAGATACCTAGGTATCGCAAATAGTACGCCTTAGAGCTCTAAGCAATTAAGTAAACGCTATAGTTAATCTAAGCTATCTAGTAATAGCTAAGATAACTCTACTTATAAATAATAAAGCTATGTTATAAGAGCTTGTCTAAACGCTAAAGAGCCTACTAGCCCTATCTAATACTAGCGCTAGTAATCTTATCTAAGCTTAATACTAAGCCTATCTATAAAAGGCTTGCTAAGGACGCTAATTACTAGAGCTCTAGTATAATAAGTAGCTACGCCTATATTAGCGTATAATTATATATAATATTATAGAGGTAATAGGTAAGCTTATAGTATAAGATTTCCTAGAAGTATTAATACTAAAGCTAGCTCTAGACTAGGCTTAGATAATAAGCTAATTAGTAATCTAGAGCTTAGTCCTTAGCTTAAAGGTACTTACGCTAAAGTAAATTAGTAGTATCTACTTAGCTCTATTATAAGAGTATAAGCTCTAAACTACTAATTAAGGAGCTAGCGTATTTATAACGTTTAGAGGATCTAAGCTAAGCTTAAGCTTAAGTACTAACTTAAAATATAACTACCTATATAGCTAAGCTTACTACTAGAAGCTATAAGATTATAGATAGGTATAAGTAGCGCTTACTAGTAATCTATTTAAAATAGATAATAATAGAAAAGTAAAAATATAAGCTTATATAGATAAGCTACACTTTATAGTAGTTAAAACCTTTATAACTTAAAAGTAGGCTAGTCCCTTATAAGAACTAGTTAAAGCTAGCTTAGAGTTAGTTAAATTAAAGGCTCTAGTCTACCTAGGCTAGCTAAACGTAGTACTTATTAACTTAGGTATACTTATTAACTTAGGTAAACTTATTAAGCTAGTACCTAGAGCCTACTTAACGCTAGATTTTAATACTTACCTACTCTCTAAAAGTACTATACTTAATAATAGAGCTACTCTCTACTTAGTTAACTTAATAAGTCTTATAGAACTAAGCTCTTTTATAAAAGTAAAAAGTATAAGCTATATAAAAGTAAGTATATAAGCGTTTCTAATACTTAGTAAAAGTACTTAAGTTTTTAAAAACGCACTAAATAGAGCTTATAGTAAGTATATAGAGAATTTTATACTTTATAAAGTAGTAGTAGTTAAAGGATTTTATATTAATATAGTATCTAAAGCTTAATTATAGTAAGCTAGAGCCTAGTATTAAGGTTTTAATATAACTCTAAGAGTAAGAATACTAGTAGAGAGTATTATACTAGTAATACTAATATATAAATATAATCTTACTTTTATTATATATAAGCCTATTATATTTTATCTAACTATTTTAAGTTTAACTTAAAGTAATTAAGTTAATTAATAGCTTAACTTATAGTATATAACGCTTAGAAGTAACTTAAAAGAGATTTAGTATACTAAAGCTAGTTATCTTAGACTAGAAGTACTATAAGCGCTAGTAACAAGCGCAAAAAACGTATATATTAATAGGATAGCGCGTATTAAGTATAAGTATTACTTAATAGCTTACGCTAAGTAAGTTATCTTAAAGTAGCCTAGAGAGAAAGCTCTACGCCTATACTAGTAAGTAGCGTAAAACCTATTTAATATACCTACTAGCTACTTTAGAGAGGTTTAAACTATACTACTTAAGTATAAGTATAGTAATAAGCTCTATACCTACTTATTATAAAGTAAAATACTCTAAAAAATAATAAGAGTATTTAAAAGCTTTATAAAGCTACTACTAATATACTATAAGCTTTATATATACGTACTTAGGTAAGATAATAAAGTAGTAACGCTCTTATAAAGAAGTAAAACGCGCTTCTAGATTTAAGCTAAATAAAAAAAGATTATAGTTAAGAGTACTTTAGTATATATATATAAGCTAAATAGAAGAGCTAAAAGAGCTAGTTAAGAAATAATAATAAAAGTAATTAAGATAAGGATAAGTACTAACTTACTAGAAAGGCTCTAGCTAGAGATAGTAGAGGTAGCTATATAGCTATATAATATAAGCCTAAGCTACGCTTATAATATATAAGCTCCTAATATAGTACTTAATAGCTAGTTTAGATAGTACTTTAGATACTATTAGCTTAAGTAAGTAAGAGCTACTATAGTAGACCTTTAGCTAGATTAGAGTAGAGTATACGCCTATAGCTACTACGTATATCTACTTAATAAGGAGTAAGTAGCTAGGCGTAATAAGAGAGGCTTTAAAATAAGCCCTTAGGGCTATATTAGATATCTAGTAAGATATAGAGTATCTAATATATATAGGATATAGGTCCTAGAATTAGATTAAGTAATTATAACGCGTAACATAATATTTAATAAGTAGCTCTTCTATAATAAAAGGAGTAAAGCTTATTAAAAACTTCTAAAGCTAGAGATTTAAAAACTTATTAATATATTATATAAAGATATAACGCGTAATATAGAAAAAAACTAAGATAATATATATAACTAGCTCTACGAAGTAGCTTAAATTCTAAAAAGCTACTAGTAAAGTAAGTACTTAGAGTAGAATCTAAGGAGTAGAGCTCTATATAATACTAAAAGCTAGGCTAGCTAGCTAGCTATCTTAGTAGAATAAAGAGTAAACCCTATATAAGTAGTAAGCTTAGCTAGTAAACTATATAGAATCTATATAAAGTAACCTAAGCTTAGTAGCCTTTAAACTCTAGAGTAAATACTTAAATCTAGAGGAGTTTAGTATATAGGTACTAATATTAATTATAGAAATTAATATAGTAAAGTATCTAAAAGCTTCTAGGAATTACAATTAACTAGAGAAGCGAGCGCTTTAGAGTAGCTAATAGATAAAAGTTTAACTTATTAAATAGCTACTTATTAAACTACTTTTTATTAAGTAGGTATAGCTTCTATAGCTCTAAATAAAGTAGATACTATCTTTTATTAAGTAGTTATATCTTATATAGCTCTATATAATATAGTTAGAGCTTATTAGTAGTATATACGCTAGTAATAGCTAGTACTAATATAATTAAGCTAAACACTCTAAAATAATAAGCTAGATAATAGTACTAAAAGCTTAAGCGCTTACTTATTATTATATAAACTAGAGTAGAGTAAATAAAGTAGTATACTAGATAAGCTACTCTTATAAGTACTAATAGACTATAACCTAAATATAGAGCTTACTATAGTAAACACTATAATTATAGTAGCTACTTAGCTTAAGCTATAGCCTTAGCTATAGCTATAAGCTTCTCTATATTAAAATAAGCTACTACTACTACTATAGAATTAGAAGCACCTATATATATACCTATATAGGTAGCTCTTTAAATAAGTAGCTTAGAAAGAGATTAATATACTACTAGTAGCTAGTACCTAGGAAGAGATAGAGCGCTTATAATTAAGTAATTAGCTACTACCTCTAAAGTAGGTTTTTATATATAAACTTAACTAAGATAGCTACTTTCTTAAGTATAAAGCTTAGATTATAGTACGTAGAGACTTCTAAATAATTAATTTAATATAATTAACTTACGCTACTATATTAGTAGCGCGCTCGTTTTAAACTATAATAGCAATTATAGCTAAGTTTAACTTAGAAGTAGCTTAGTATAATATTATTAGAGCTTTCCTCTACGTATATAGAGATTATTAACTAGTAGTTATCTATAAGCTCCTAGATAAGTTTAAAGTAGCTAGTAAGTACGTTAAGCTTAATTAAGCGCTATATAGCCTTAAAGACTTACTACTCCTCTAGTATAAAGAGCTCTTAAGAATACTTAAATAAGCTAGTCTTATAGTCTTAAAAGAAGAGCTATACTTATTTTATAATAAAAAGTATAAAATACTCTTTTTCTTTTATATTAATAATATATTAGTAATATATTATAAAATCTACTAATTAGAAGCTTACTAAATTATTAAAAGAATTAAATAAGTATATAATATAGAAGATAAAGGCTTAGTAAACTAGTTCCTAAGTATATAAGTAAAATAGAGTTAGCTAGATAAGACTATTACGCTTATCTATAATAAGTATATTAATAAGATAGTAAAAAAGTTTAATTTTATAAGCTTTCTAGTAACTCTATTACTAGTAAAAGAGCTATAGCTAAGTAAAAGAAAGGCCTTAAAGTATAAAATTAAGGACTACTAAGAGTAAGTAAGATCTATCTTGTATATAGTAATAATAGTATAACTAGACGTTATATTTATAGCTACTAAGCTCTCTTAATATCTTATAAATCTAAGCTAAAAGTATCTTAAAGTAGTAAACTAAGTTATTATTTACTTATATAGAACTTAGTACCTATTAGTCTAGTATAGTAAGTAGTAAGATAGCTAGTAGTAAGATAGTAAGTAGTAAAATAGTAAGTAGTAAAGTACTAAGCTACTTATATATAGAGATACGTTATTTACTAATAATCTAGTAACGTACTACTTATTATATAGCTATATTATAATACTCTTTAGTAGAGTAGTAATATAGAAAGTAGCGAAATAAGCTATAGTAACTACTTCTACTACTAAAGCTAAGTTACTTACACTTAAGTATATAAGTAAAGAAGTAATAGTACTAAAAAGGCTCTTTTAAGAGCTTATATTAGACCTAAGAGCTACTTAGATAATCTTCTATAATAATTAGTAAATAATTAGACTTATTATAAGTAAAAATAAGAGAGCAACAACGTACTTATATTACGTAGATATATAGAATATATAGCTAAGATAAAAGTACGCTAGAGGCTTATTTTAAGTTTCTTATATACTAATAAGTAAGATACTAGTAGATAGCCTAACTAAGTACTTCTTAGAGTAGTAATATAAGAGATTTAAAGCTTACCTTAACTTTAAAGATATATAAGCTAATCTTAAGTTATAAAAATTACTAAAGTAGAGTATAGAGTATATAAAGAAGTCTTTAAATTAGAGCGCTAAAGTATAGTACTAAAATATAAAGCTAAAGCTTAGAGCTAAGCTTAAAATAGAGTATCTATTTAAAATATAAAATTAATAAACTTACTAAGAAGTACTTTTATACGTAGATAATATGTAAAAGCCTCTTTAGCTTAAGCGTTCCTAGCTAGTAAAGTAGTAACTACCTTTATTATAATAGTAGCTTTAGTAAGTATAGTAGTAGTAAGAATATAGGTAAAAGTAAGAGTAGTAGTAGTAGTAGGCGTAGGTATAAGTATAAGCTAAAGTAAAAGTAGAAGTAAAGGTAGTAGAAGAGTCTAAAGACTTAGAGTCTCTTTTATAACCTTACTAAGTAGTATATAGAAAGTTTTTTAAAGAGCTCTAAGCTCTCTCTCTAAAGCCTTATAGGCTTAAGTAGTAATAAGAGTAATAGTAGTATAGTAAGTAATCTTAGGGCTATAATATAAGTTAGTTAACTAATATTAAATTAAAGAGCTAGAGTAGTTTTTTAAATTAAACTTATATAAGAATATAACTATAGCTACTAGTAGTATAGCGTATATAATACTAAATCTTCTCTTTAAAAGAGTTATAATAGCTCTTATTAAAGTAGCTTACTAATACACTATAAGCGTAGTAGAGATAAGGCTCTATATAGAGAGTACTTATATTAACTTTAAGAAAGAGAGAGAGTAAAAGTAAAAGTAAGGGCGTCTATAGTACTAGAGTCTTCTTAGTATACTTTTTTTTCTTAGAAGTAGTAGTAGTAGTAGTAGTAGTAGTAGTAGTAGTAGTAGTAGTAGTAGTAGTAGTAGTAGTA